>QOVD01003507.1:17642-69143 GCA_003521225.1 Tuber microsphaerosporum | reverse complement strand
GGCGTGGCGGGGAATTTGGCCCGGGCCCAGGGGTTGTCGGGGCCCCGTAGGCCACGTAACGAACACTATGGGTAACTCTGGTAGACAGTTGATAGGTTAATCTTTTTACTGTTGAACCTAGCTGCTTACTCACACAGTACTCAAGTATGGGATTGACTTCTATTAAGGGCAAAACTATTATAAAACAGGCCCAAATAGCGTAATAAAACATTAATTTTTTTTCTTCTCATCCTCTCTGATTAATGCATGCTTCTTTAGCCTCTTTTTCCTCTTTTTTATTTTTTCATATACTTGTTTTTTGTCAACTTTAGCTACTAGATATTGCTTCATCCAAATAAGTAATATTAGTCTCATAAGAGTATCAAATAGAGATTTAATAAATCCTACCATGGGGTGTAACACATCACCGATATCTCCTGCGCAAATATCCCACCCAAGTTTAACCACGTAGCCTACTCTCAATAAGCAATTGGATTAGAACTGAGAACCACAATCCGTGGATAATATACTACTACAACTGCAACAGCCACAATAAATATAGCATTTATCTGCTATTTAATAATAGTAACCGTTCCGCCAGGAACAAAAAGCTTTTCTGACTAAATAGTTAATAGTTCTGAGAGACTGGTAAACTTGCATATTGCCTTGTTGAATTCCGATTACTGGAATAAGTAAAATGATAACTGGAGTAGGCTGATCGGGAGGAGCACTCTTCTTCAAATTACGAAAACTTTCATTCAAGCTATCCATTTTTTTGGTCACCCTACCAAATTCCTATGACGGAATAAGTAAAATGTAACCCACAGCAAGTATATGTTAGAGAGCAGTCTCATTCAAGTCATCAAAGTTATCTTACAAACAGCGTACATTTCTTGGTGAGTTCCCTGAATTCCTATTCCTGAATAAGTAAATATTCAAAAAAAAAAAAAGTGAAGGGAAAACAAAAATGGGCCATGTTTCTCATGGATGATCTGAGCCCATGGACCTAATTACCAAATTCCAATTAATATAGTAAGCAAACAGTAAACTAGAATAAGAATATATGGGAAAGAAAACTATCTCAACATCTTGACAGCGACATCCATTCTGGGGGCATGGTCCTACTATGAAGGTAATTGTTTGAAGGTTAGAATTAATGTAGTGGATTACATATAGTCACTCGGCAGAAGTGTCAGTGATACTTCTTAGTCAGTACCTCAAGTAACAATGGTAGCAGTTTTTCCCCTATCCTGAATACTAAAAATCAATGTTCAATTGCAAGATAAATACTCTAGACCTTGAAGATTGATGTAGCTCTCATGTCTGATAATGTATAATTAAAATTAATAATTGAAAAACAAAATCTAATACTTAGTGAACCATTCTGTTGTTTTTGTAGTTATTTTCTTGTAGCTTATATGATAGAATCTTTACAGCCTTTCATGACTGTATTCAGATGCAATAGTATAGTGCTGAAAGAACTAACATGATTGAGAATCTCAGTAGGCCATTGGAGTGTCTTCTCCTACTGTAAGGGTAAAATTTCATATACTAGTAAGTGACCTTACAAGCTACTTAGAAAGGTCCTGCACTTGAAATACAAAACTTAAACTGGAATGGTGTCTGTCTGAGAACTTGCTCTAGGTACAAGTATTAGATTTTGTATAAACAGGTTAATGTAAAGAGAAAGAAGATCACAGTTTAGGTAACTGCTTCTCTTTTGTTCATTCTTCTCTCTCATAAATACTCCATACTACTTCTTTCTAAAACCCTTAATTTAATGATAAATATATACAAATTTGCCATCTCTTCAATTTGGACTCTCCTGGTACCCTCTGGAACTAGCTATATCTGACATAAGGTCTGACAAAGTAGAGAACCTCTGATAGTACCTGAGTACTAGTTTATATTTTATTTTTTTCACAACAAGGTTAACGTAGGTGAATAAACCAAAGGCGGGACAGTCAAACACGCGAACACAAGAACTGGAGTAGAACTAATCTCAAGGGGGAGGAGAATCAGTAACTTCATTCACTCTCACTTACTTGAAAACTAACTAAAAGAAACATAAGAATATATAGAGTATAACAAAACCATCTTGACCATTCTATCGTCCCCTAGACTCATCTATCTCTCTGCATACCTTGTACTAACAATAAAGGAAAGACAAGCTCACATTGCATATCCGTAGATTATCATCCAGCCTCAGATCAAATGAAATCATCATAGACTTTCTGTAATCATTTATTCAGCCTTTCCCCTATCCGCTTCCGTCAACTCTAACTATTTTTAGATTGTTAAATTAGGTTTCTTTATTTATATGTTTTATAGGACATATTTTGAACTGAATTCTTCAGCATCTTGAGAATATTCTTACTTTAATTGAAGTTTTTTGTGTATTGTTTAGGATGAGCCAGGAGTTGTAATGGTTGTTACCCAAGGTGCTGACTCAACAGCATCACGAACACTTCTGTCAAGTGACTGTACCTATCGGCTCTTAGCAGATGCTGGACCAGAGTTGGTAATTGGCTGGTAAGCAATTAAGTTGACAGATTCACAGGCCAAGTTGCCCTGACGAACAGCACAGTGGGCAGAAAGGAAATTTATAATGATGTTGAAGGAATTAGAGGTAAAGAGAACGAAGAACGAAGATAAGAAAACCGGTAAGTCGAAAAAAACTATAGAGGTGGTGTGTTGGTAAGAGCAAGAGGAGAGGAGAAAGGGAGACAAGAATAGGATGTCCATTATATACATGTGCGGCGAAAAATAATATCACACCACTTTAATAACATGGCTCTAGTGCCCTGAAGCCTGATCTTATCTATTATGGTAAAGAGCTAACCCTTTATCTAGCTGCAAAGAACAAATGTTATATTATGGCATAGTTGGTATTATATCTGGTTCTTGTATCCATTTTATCGGCGGGTCCCGAGTTCAACACGTGGTAAGGCAGGCTTTTCTGGATATAGTTTTTCCTCCTCCTCTTGGTACCTAATATCAGAGCTATCATTTACCTAAGCGATCTAAGCCTGTCCCTGGGACGAAAATACAAAATCTGCCAGACATGACCTGGAAAGGCAACTCAATGTCCTACTATCCGGTTCCATTCAGGCTCGTTTTACATATAGCCGGCTGTCTGGCAGCTCGAGATGGTGGCGACCATTAAGTTGGGCTTGACGATTGGAGATGTGTAGAGGTGTCAGAGCAAGTATCATAGCAATGTGGTTTTGTGGTGCAGTTAGTATCACAGCCGGCTGGAATGTTCAGTTAATCCGTTGGTCCCAGTTCGACTCTGGGCGAAGGGACTACTTTTTGAAACTCTGTTTTCCCCGGCTCCCATTACCTACCATATCCGGCTTCTCTAAGTCTCTTGTCGAGCTCACTAGCCCATGGAGCACATCCGGTACAATACCTCTCCACTCTTAGCGTTGTACCTTGCGCTGTTCAGGCAGTATTTTTCTTTCTAGGACAATATTATCTCTCACGATACAGTACCGTAACCTGATCCAAACGTGATATTATGGGTATAGCACATAGAATTTCCCACACGGCATCTAATAATTACCCTGCTGTCCAAGACAAAAAACATTTCTTTTCCTCCTCCCCACTCGTAACTCCCTTATCACTTCAAAAAAATACAGTATAATCAAGGGAAACCTGTTTCCACTCTAGGGGATTAACAGAAAGGGGGCGAAATAAGAGTGTCCTTTTGTGATGCAAAACTTGCCTAAATATTTACTGGATAGAGTGGGAGAAAGAGGGTCTTGGCATGGCTACCCTGATGTGGATTCCTTACCGTATTCGGGGCGCTACTTGAGGACTGGGAAGAGGCAAGGCCGGTAGAGATGGAGCACTAGTTGGTAACAGCGAATCAGTATTAATAGAATTTGGAATCCTAACCTATGAACCCACAAGAGACCTGTGTGTGATTAAAAGATAATAAAGGAGAAGAAGCTTGACCTAGTACGAGAATAAATGATGAAAGTGATAGTAACTACTACTAGTCATGTTTGGTCATAGTACTAAGAGACAAATCTTTAATAATACCTCATTCTGAATACGCGATGAAAATACAAGTAATTACAAACTTCATGAAAAACAATGCTCACAGTTATATATCTGACCCAGGGCCACATTATAAACATTTCCTAACCCCAACCCACTGGTCCTTTTGCTTTTGCCGCCTACAACCGATGATGGCTCTATACACGATCGTATCAATACTCAGCTAGACGATTGACAGGGGGAGATTACCGGAGGGGGGATCGATCATCCAATCCTCTTCCTTGTTCTGATTGATTTCATCCCCCGAATCCCGGGTCTTTTCTACTAACTTTGTGTATCTTTGTTCTATTTGACTTTCACTGGAGCGACTGGTTTTGATTTCACCTAGCTGAATTTTTTTTTTCACTTTTTATCCTATCGTTTACTCGTCTTTCAAATATTACTATTACTCTCTTTCTTGAGGCAGAGCTTGGTTTCTCGTGTTCTCCCTGTGCATTCTCATTCATTTGCTTACAGTCCCTGGCTAAAATTTCTTTTCTCTTCTCTTGTCAAGTCTGATACCATACAGCCCAGATCTCTGCCTTTCGGTGGGCCCCGGCCCAATTATCCAAAGTTCTCTTCCGGCGCCTGATACATGGTCTATAAGGTCATTGGTTTCTGCAAAAAATCAACTATCATTTACTACATCAATTTTTACCTCATGGGCCAAAGGAATGGGATTATTATTGTGGGTCGGTTGTCACCTACATAATATTTCCAGTTTCACCAATATCTCGGCACTGATTTCTACTAGAATATGTCTTCGGTTTCCTTTGTCAACGATCGCGTGATGTATAGCACAATACGGTAGAATGTGAAATTTATTGGAACAGATTCTCCTAATTTCAGTTGCATGATAGTTTCATTGTCCTGACAGGGAGAGAAATTCAATAAAAGGGAAAAAACCAAGATGATCGGAATATAGACTGCGTGTTGTAGCCAAACTTGACTTGATAGAGGTGACAGGATTTCATTAAGACCGCTAACTAGGTCCGGCAATGAAGCAAATGCCCCTATTCTTGAGAGCCACCCCCTTGGCAACGGTCTCTATATACACAGTGGTTACAGTAACTTATTACTACAAATCAAGTAAGAGATTCATAGCCGATACTCCCCTATTAACCCACCATTATTTCGGATGTCTCAGTTCATCCCTCGGTTACTGGTAGGTAGCACAAAGCTATTATACATTTTGAACAGCCACAACACTGCCACAGATACGTGTTAGGGCATGAGAATTAAGTGGACAATAGTGTATATAGGAAGGGGATTTACAACGGCGAGGAAACAATAAATGCAAGCATGATGGAAATTTCAATTAACTAGAATCCATCTTAGATGCAAGAGACATACTCCTACCAACACCAAATTCGAGATTATGGATACAAACTAACAGATCGTTGCCCGACAGCACGAGCAAACCAGGATAGAGTTCAGAGGAGTGTGTGACACGCGCAGTCCCATTGTATGTGACTTGCTTTTAGCTAAAAGAAAATATCTATGCTGAATCTGTGTGATAGAATGAAATAGGATTGGGAGGAAAGATGGCGGGTGTCGCGCGGCGGCATTCTGGAATGGGGGAGAAGATTGGGCGGGATGAGAAGAGGGAGGTGATAGTGGCAATAGACATGCGTGTCGAGTTGTTACGGTCCTTTTGTAAATAGTGCACAGGTCATCCGTGCATGTAAGTGGTGATGAGGGAGATGCCTCGTCGGCCTTAGGTTGCGCCGGCGATAGTAGATGCTAGGGGCTGTAGTAACGCTATCACTCTTGCATGGTCATACGTAGAGGCGTACCAGAATTACATCCAGCCGGCTTTATCTGGTTTGTCGGGATTGACGTCCCCTCATTCAAGCATTATCCTCCGTACTCCCTAGTGCCCATTAACAGCAGCCCAAGAGAGTGGCGTTTGGCCAAATTTGTCCGGCTCGTCGGGGACAACATCATCCGGTTGGAGTAGTGTTTTCACCACTCCCTCATACCCTTTATAGCAGCCCGTACGAGAGGTGTATTACTAACGCAATATGTCTGGTTGATGTCACAACCTTCTATCTCTACGAAACTAGCCACAATCCTAACAATCCCGAAGAGCGATGTACACTGTAATCCAATGAACAGGGATAGTTTATCTAAATCGATATCGCAAAAGTAATGTTCCTATGCTCTTAAGAGGATTAGGGTTGATATGTGGTTATTGTAGTCATAAATTAGCTTAAGCGCCAGCAATTTCGCACAATCTGAAAGTTCCCTTTCCGCACGTACAGTATCCCCCAACATAGAGAAGAATACTCGTGAAAGGGTGCGCTTCGAAGATCGGAATCCCAGCGACAGGACCGTGGTTGTGGTGGTTCAGGTCTTTGGGAGTTAGAGCGTGTTTTTGTTTTGTTCTTTTCGGGGTTGTTTGCTTTGGGGAGGGTGGGGGATGTGAAGGATGCGGTGAGGGGGTATTTTTCTACGATTGCCGTAAAATAAATTCTCTAATGTGAAAATTATCACGGCCGCTAAATGCAATTCTCCATGACAGAAGAACAATTCTGGTAGTGGAGTTGGAGGCAGTAGTGAAAATTCCTGAAAAGATATTCCCGCTTGCCATCGCTCTTTGCGGGTGTAGCAATAGTAGGCGGCCTACTCCACCCTTTCTGAACTTTCGTATCCCTCAGCTCAATACCATCAACCACGCTCTTCTCCTTGCCTTTTTAAGCCCTCTTTCCATCACTATCACGGCCCTTCTTAGCCGCTTCCTCTTCTCCTTCTCCCCCTCAAACTCCTCACCGCTGGGAACGCACTTAGGAACTAAAGTATCGGGCCCGGCGTCCTCAACCCTAACTCTAATGCGCCGAAATAAACTCCCATTCAGCTTCCTGATTCCGTCTGCAACGTCCCGCATACAGTGCAAGTGCCCATAGCTCTTCTCTGGGAAGGAAGGGATTGCATGAAAAGACATATACGCAACCACCGCTCTGTCGGCGAGGACTTTCGGTGGGAGGAGTGAGTGTATGGTCTCCACGACCAACGCTGTGATGTGGAGGCGGACATTCCCATGTTCTCTCTTTCCTCTAATTGATATCTTTGCCTATCCCGCGGTCGGTTATCTTTTTTTCTTCCTAGTCGTGCTCCTGCGTTCATGTGTTTACCGGCGGAAGGGCAAGGTAGGTAGATAGTGGTGGGGTGTGCACAAGAGGTATGTATGAAATCAAAGTAATCTCCGTAACGGTGTGTAGAGGGTTATTCCACCTTTCGAACAGCTTGATCTGTGCCTTTCTTGAGATCTTCTGGTTTAGAGTGGAAAGGCGGTTAAGACACATTCTTGTACTCTTCTGCGAGATGAAGGCGAGGGAAGATGCAGAATACAGCGGAGCAAGCTTGGCTTAATTGCTTCCTCCCGATATACAAATAGCTAAAATTATACTGTTCTGTAGGTATTGTATTGTATTGGTATCATCCTTTGGCCACCCCTATAAGACGTGGGGAAATTGTTCCTGGAATAGATGTTGGGGAGAGATGGTGGTGATTATGATGTTGCTGACCACGATGGAGGAGGGGTTCTAACAGATATCTAATGCCCTGGGATCTTTGAAAGGGCTTTGAGGAGCATTTAGGGTGCCGTGCCGGAGCGTGTCAAAAATCAGCGGGGCGTGTGTGTGGTTCTATCATGCGCTCCTATGCTGAAGTATTCTCATGCCACGATCTTACCTCCTCCAACTCTCTTGGGAGGCACGTCGATGGAAACATCTACGATATTTGAAATAGGTGATATTTTTAACAGGAACCAAAAAGCCCCCAATTTTCGCTACTGGATGTCTTCAAATGGAAGTACTTCGTTGGAGATGAAATTAAGCTACCCGTGTTATGACATGAAGAGTGTTCACTGCTCGGTTATGTGAAATTCGTAAATATCAAACTTAACCGAAAGTATTTTTCCTGACCTTTTTAGCAATCCCTTCGAAAGCGAGAGCGCGTACTCCCGCGGGATCAGATCCTACTGTAGGCTTCCCCCGGTCAGCATCCTGGCAGATTGAGGCGTGCAAAGGAACGTCTTCTAGCACTCTCTCTCGACACCATCCGCTCTGAAAATGCGAGTAACATGCTGGCAGTTGGGACATGCAAATATGCTCATGTTCCGCACCATTCCTAATAGCTGGATAAAGGAAGTTAGAAAATAGGATTTTGGGATATGGCTTAGATCTGGATGGGAGATCCCTCAGGTAAAGAACTCACCGGGATGTCCCTTTCTCAAACATGTTGGTTCCCTTGACTGTTGAAGAGAGCTATATCCTGAGCCGTCGAAACAATTAAAGCGCCTGTTTTCTAGAATTAGTATACCTCATGCACGCATCCCACTTTGCAAACCCAATTAGCAAGACCATTACTCTCCCGCAAAAAACAGTATTCTTGAACTTTCGCGTGGTCGGTGACATGTGGTTCGTTGTAAGCGGAAGAGGAATGAAATTTGTGCACACCGTCTACTATGACCTGCTAATCTGGACATAACTGGTTCCTGGTGGGGGATGAAGGACCAAAACATCTAGTGCACCCCACTCGACCTCGTTGAGCATCTGATTCATTGCCTTCATGACCATCAAGCCCCTCCAGGTTACTGGTCCTTCTTTACCGACCATGGATGTGGGTATAACGCTACAGTTACTCAGTGGAATCAACTGATTGTCTACACAATCAATAAAGCGCCTTTGTGGCGGGAGGACCAGGGGTGTGGCAAGAGGAACACCTACGGGGGCGAAAGCCTGGGTTAACCCGATAAGGTTTAATAATTTATGTATGGAAGGACCGAATATGTCTGTGTCTAATATTCCTGTCGGGTTACCTTGCCTCGCCAACGCAAGTGCCAGATTGACTTAATGAGCGGAGAGGAAAAAGTGAGCATGTAGGCTACCCCTCCTAGCGAGGAATGACCGGGTTGTACCAGCGATAGCGGATTCTCGGACACCGCCTTTAGCAGAGGAAATCGCTATATCCTTGGAAATATCATTTATGGGTCTCTTTGTTGAAAGACCTCGGAGAATCCGTGGGATTTGTAGTGGAGATCATAATCAGGGTTAGATTGTATGCTTCTAGTATGTGATAACGAGCATCAGCAGAGAGTAGGTGGGTAGGTGGGTAGGTGGGTGGTGCTAATGGGTTTTCGTGGGCTAGTGACCTAAATGTGGTGAATAGGCGTTTTAAAGACATTTTTGATGGTGGTTGAGTGAAGGGGTGTTGGAGCAAGCAGTGCTCGAGCATAATGTTATCCGGCTCTTGGAAGGTTAATCGTGTTTTATTGCGAGTCTGACGGCTGTGCGTGCTTAGCGAGCTTAGACGTTTTAGAATGGGGTTATTCAAGTTATTTTTACACCCAGCGGTGGATGATTTGAATACTAACATACAACAAGTAGAGACAATACTACCCCTAGAAACCCTTCTGAAGACCTTAAAAGATATAGAATCCCTCCTCGGCCCATTAAAAAGTATCGAGAATGGGCCTAGATCAATAGACCTCGACATACTCCTCTACGACAACCTAGTATACGAAACTCCACACCTCACAATCTAGCGCCCAAAAATGCTCGAACGGGATTTCGTTCTCCGGCCCCAGTGCAAGTACGTTCCCTCCTTACCTCAGCCCCTCCGCATCCAGGTAACGTATTAACTTGACCAGTATATCCCCCGACAAACCTCGCCCCTTATCCTCCACCGCCTTCAAACATGATCTCGGCACCATCTCGGCACCACCACCACCATCACCACCACCCTACCCCACCTCTCCGCACATTTGCCTTTCTCTCCCCAAACCTTCCCCCACTCGACCCTTCAAACCTCCACCGAGAAACATACATAGTGGAAATCCTAAACCTAACACGGGACTCCTTCTCCGATGGCAGCCAGCACACACACAATAACATCGTATCAACCGCACAAGAACTAATCGCACCAGGAGCTGATATCCTAGACGTAGGCGGAGCACTCGCCCAGGCACCGCACAAGTAAGCCTAGAAAAGGAACTAGCAAAAGTAATCCCCGTAATCAAGCCCCTCCGCGAAGTAGGTATAAACACCCTAATAAGAATAGACACACACAGATCCGCAGTGGCCAAAGCAGCAATATCTGCCGGCGCAGACCTAATAAACGACGTTTCCGCCGGAACCCAGGATAAAGACATGCTGAAGACGGCAAGTCTGGCCGTTCCCATATACCTAATGCCCATGCGTGGTGACTCCTCTGGCATAAAGTCCCTGAAGTCCTACCCTGCCGGAGTGATCCACGGCATGATCCCCGAGCTCGAGGACCGCGTTCGCGCTGCTAGGGAAGCGGGCGTGCCCAGGTGGAATATACTGCTCCACCCGGGACTCGGATTTGCTAAGGATTTGCAGTGGAACTTGGAATTGCTCACGGAGCTTGCCTAGCTTATGGGTGAGATTGACTTATCGTAGGTTGTAGGCCTAGTCTAAAGGGGTTTGTCGGCAAGGTTCCCAGCGTGGAGGTTTCGAAGGAGACGACTTAGGGGACTACAGGGGTGGTGGCGTCGTATGTTGCTAGCAGGTCGGATATGGTTAAGGTTCATGATGTCGCGAGGATGAAGAAGGTGGTTGATATTGAGGGGGGGCTATTTGGCGACAATAGTTGTTCATTTTCACTTGTTTATTTTATTTTCAGTATTCTCGTGCTAGTATACAACGTATGTCACACACCTTGCTTACTTACCCACTCGCTCGCTCGCTTTACTATCATAACTAAAATAGAAATGTTCCACCCCGTTAAGAAAAAAGATTTAAAAAAAAACCCCCCTCCTCGCAATCATAGAATATCACTCCCTCAAGTTATCACTCTCGCCCACCACTACCACCACCTCCCCACCCCTCCACCCCCCGTCTGAAAACCTTAACAACCTCCTCCTCAACCTCCGCGTTCGAAGCTTCAAACTCAAACCGCAAGGAAACAATAAATGTAATCATGCTGGAAATTTCAAGTAACGAGATTTATATCCGGTGCGACTGACATACCCCCACAAAGGCCAAATACGAGATTATGAATTGAATCTAACTGATCCTGGCTCAACGATAGGAGAAAGCCAACAGAGAGTTTGAGCGGAACGCGCCATTGGTATGCATATTCCAGTGGTATCTGACACCAGTTAGCCAAGAGATACCATTTTAGCCGAGTGTGTGTGCTAGGTTAAAAATAGGAAGGGGAGGAGGCGGAGGCATTCTGAACTGCGGGAGGAGATTAGACAGGGATAAGAGGGAGGTAGTGGTTGTGATAGGCGTGTGCATGGAGTTAGGAAATTACGAGTATCGTACTGCTTGGCCACTACACCACCTCACTAAACGTTTTCGGGAAGTCCTCTCACGTTCTACACTAAAGGAGGGATCAATTGAGAGCTAATTACATTCAGAGACAATGACCACAATCTCTCCACTACCCTCTGAGGGTGCTCTGGGGAAAAAAGTAATACTCTCAAATAATAATCAGCTGCAGCAAACAAATCCCTGAGAGGAAAAGTCCACTAAATGCTCACCTTCAATTATGCGACTGCAAATCCTCCACCTCTCAATGCCTCATGTATACAGTCCATGATAATAGAACTTTCCTTCATCCATACCTCCTTCACTTGGCCTATATCACTAAACACTACCAAGAAAGGGTGATTTGAGTAAAATAGTTGCCATCAGATCGAAGGATTTGTCACTCTTCCCCTGTTGTAACAAAACCATATACAACGGCACAATCATTATGGTCTCTCATATCTTTCATTATTGGTAGACAGTGCCGCTTCTGCTCTCCAAGAGAGAACTTCCTTGACTCAACTGCAAAGACATACTTCTCATTCATCAGCCCAATCAAGTCCACTAGAACAAATTATTAATAGTTATAAGTCTCAGAGTCTAGTGCAGTAATCTGTCCCCATATGACTAGAGGAATGTTCTGTTTCATCTTACACCGAAATGTATTCTAATATGAGCGACTATTGGGAAAACTAGGCCAATGAGGTTTTCTTCTTTGAAATCTCCAACTAACTCGGTGGGGTAGCCTTCATATTCAATAAACTTTGTAATAGAATTGGAAACCTTGTTCTTGACATGCAGGACTTGATCATTAACCAGACCATGAATCTTTGACTTTGCATCTTCCAAAATGAGGCAGGAGGAAATAGCATGACATTCAAAATAGGAGAACCTCACACCTAGTTTATTCTCAACCTCTGCTAAGGTGTAATGACCCTCTCCCCTGGGCATTACTTGTAGTAGGTAACAACTTCCTGATTCCCGCACATGAATTCTGATAGCCAAAGATACTTGCTTCTATCCTGTAGTCAAGGATTCCTCAAGAGACGCTTCTCTTATTCCCAGGTATCATGAAAGCAATGATAATTGAATTGGGAGTAACAGAAAGTACGTAGATGGTGGTGTGAGGAACTAACTACCTGCTGGTCACAGCTCTCTTATATTGGCATTCCTCCCAAAACCATAACTCTGGTAACTCATACTCCTGAGTCACATGATCTGATGACTCATAATGAGTTATAGCATGACATCCCTCAACTGACTTCAATGAGTCAACTGCGCAAGGTGCCTAACTCAATCATAATCCAAATAAAAAGTCATATGTGCAACTCACCTCACATGCGTATAACCCATGACTGATAATGTGAGTCATGTGCACAAGTCATATATCATATGACCACAATTGTGAGTAATTGTAAAATCATCAACCAATAAGATTATAACCATAACATCCCTATGGCGAGTTATAAGAAAGAAAAGCACAAACATATAACTCATAAGCATTAGTAATGTGAAACCATATCATCCCTTAGTCACGTTTGTGAAATTAGCTCCCGTCTGCCCTAGCATTGGTCCCTCATTCCTTGATTTCCGTTTTCCAACAACTTGTTACCTAAACGTCGGATATTTCTTCTCAAATGTTTATTGATACTCTTCTCATTTTCCAGGAAGTTCTAACAATTCATAGTGTGGGATTTCAAATCTCAAGTGACCATGTCTTACCCATAATCATCTCTTGCTAGTTCAGGATAGTTTTATCTTGTAGTCATATCATGTTTTCGAGATGTTCTGTTGGTTGTAATATGTCGGAGATGTGTTTTTGTATGCTTTCCATGTCCGGAACTGTTGTCTACCTCAGGCATTCAGCCCTTTCCGTCTCCTCTTTCTCACCTCTCTCCCTCTCATGCTGTATTCTCACAGCTTTCCTTCTATTCCTCGTACCCTCATCTTTCTTGCTCAACAGTCTGTGAGCCCCTCCTGGTCTGTGATAATATCATGCTGTGATTTGGTCGATTTTGTGGACGTGAGAATAGTTCATATAGCAATTGCTCCATGTTTACATGAAGTGTATGTTCATCTAGATCGCTTTTATCATGTTGTAGGGAGAGGTGCAGGTGTTGCTCCTAATGGGTAAGTGGTCTTGTAGCATAATGTGAGCTTGATATTATTGCTTCTTGGTTTCTAAGACTACCAATTCCCTATGTTCTCGCTCAGGTGGACTTGATAGTTGTCAACCTAACAGCCAGACCATGAGAGACTGTTATGCGCAGTTAATTCCATCTTTCCGTTTGTCTCAAGCTGGTTTTTGTCCAGCTCTGATTCTGCTAGCCCAGAATATGGCAGGCTAGTGGGCGGAAATAGGCTGAAGCTATGATTGCCATAATCATTACATTCTTCTTCAACCATGTATGGTGGAACAGCTCTCTGTGTAGATTTCACCTGAACCGATTCTTGACTTGCCTGGATAGCAGGAATGGAATTGTTCAATTGAGAGCTCGGCATTGCTGAATGTTTCAGCAGGGTAGCAGGATTGGTCATGTTCAGGTAAATATCCTGTCAACTTGGCTTGATATTGTAAGGGTTTCTGATATGTTAGAGAGTTAATAATTTGCTTGATGTCGTATTTATTCCCTCCATCTATGTCTAAACGTTGAGCAGGAGTTTGGAACTGAGAGGGAAAAGTGTTGTCCTTGTATGGTTCGAGAAGTGGGATGTGGAATATGTCATGTATCTTCATCGAGTATGGCAGAGGCAGCTCATATGCACTGCTGGCAAGGTTTGCCACTATCTTGAATGAGCTAATTTTCTTGTCGTTCAAATTCTTTGATGGTCTGATGGTCTTGATATTCTGTGAAAACACCACCAAAAATAATAGTGTGCAAGCTGAGTGCCATGTGCATCTGGTAAGCTCGAGTATGGAGTTTTCAGCCACCCATAGCTTTCGGCCACCTTGGCACCACCACAACAGATAAAAACTTTTTAAATTTACAATTCCCATTCAAACATACATTCCTCCATTTGTCTTCTTTGAAGCAGCAAAGATGTTCTGGATGCCTCCGCTTCAGCCAAGGGTTCTTTTGTGTTAGTGTTTGCCGTTTTCTCCGCAGCCTTTGCCTTCTGTGCCTCCTCTCCTACCCTGGCCCTCTCAGACTCCTCCAGGGACATTTTAATTACTTCATCATTAGAAAAGACAGTGTTAGGATCTAGAGCCACCTTCTTCTTCTTCTTCTTGCTTTGTAATTCCTCAACCTGTAGTTGAAGTCCTCGGTTGGCTGCCAGTAGCTTCACCAGCTCACCCGTGATTTCCCTTAGCACTTTTCTTGCCTTATGCCGAACTGTTCTCTGATCACGAGTTAATAGCCCAAGGTGCTTGGCTGACTCGTAGATATCTCTAGGGCCCTTGGGAGTTTGGAGAACATAGCCTTCATGAATAGTTCTCTTGTACTTCAGTGAGGCGGGAGTTGCGGGGTCTTGTGGGATTTGCTCTTCCATGGCTGGCAGAGAGGGGCGGATTTGGTGAAGCTGAGAGGAGTTCAGCGTTTTGCTAGCATTCCAAGGAAATATCCCTGCAACAGACAAACCAGACCGAAGTGTGCGCAGGGTAAAGGTTTCTTCACGTGCTTTCTGGTGGGCATGGATAAATCGTCTTTTCTTAACCGTAGCAGCATCATCCAGGTATGCATGATCAGCTATCTCACGGTGGTAGCAAGATTTTAATGGTGAAAGCGTCCCAAGATCCAAGGGTTGTAGTAAATGACTAGAATGTGTCGGAAGATAGAGTATATCCACTGTGTTTTCCTTGCAGATCCACCTAAACTCTATTGAAGCATGACTTCCATGGCCATCTAAAATTAAAATCCGGTGTGCAATGCGGCCATCAGGCGTAACCCGTGCTGATTGTGGCAGAAAACTTCCTTCAACCAGCATAGACCAATCGAATTTGAGGTCCACACTTTAGAGGTGGTTAATATAAGCCAATCTGGCATGTTCTCTGCCATTAACTAAGACGTTTGGATATCTTTACCCTTAAATAGGACTAAAGGGCGAATAAAGCAACCAGAGCCACTAATCGCCTCCACTACAGACACCCATTCTTGATACTCAGGAGCCTAGGTATACATTTTTTTTTTCCCTCTTCCTCCAAAAACAACTGAATGGCTACACACCGCCAGAGCGATCCCATACTCATCCATGTTCAATACATTGCATTGCTGGGTAATGTACCGTGCTTGAAGAGTGTTGAAACGCTCATAGAAGTCCTCTATATGCGGTGATTAGGTGCCTCAGATACGTGCAGACTCGATTGGTTTCCCAATAATGCTTCTGATCGAGGGATTCCCCTCATGAATGCAGAATCCCATCTCCTCTCCAGGGGCTGGCTCTCTCCTCCGATCGACAAGATAAAACTCGCCATTTTTCTCATTCGTACATGAGAGGGGGCATAGGCACATGTCTCCTGATCACGAATCAAGGGGCATAGAGTTGTTTCTTGCTCAAGTGATAGACATTGTTGGTGATGGTGGCCGATACGGGCTGAAGATCCACCTGCACGACGGCTCTGCAGAGTTGCGTGTGCAATACGATATTGGTTTGCTGCCTTTCTTTCAGACATCACATTTTCAATAGCATTCAGGGCTATAATGATCATTTTCTCGCTTGTATCCATGGCGGGATTGTGATAAGGCGGGTTTTGACTGTGTTGTTGATTGGTCGATTGTGGTTGTCACGATGGCCGGAAACTAAGGGTGGCCGAAAACCCCATACTCGAGCTTAGACCTAGCGCATATCACGTCAATCGCGAATGAGAATGCAACATTAATCTTATGTTGCATCCTGATTTTGAGTTAGATAAAATCCAGCACTCTGACACTATGCTGAAATGGACCCCTACACCCTGTGCAACCAGACTGTGTGTGGTGCTCTGCTCTTGCATCCTGAACACCCATGATTCTCAGTTGCAACATCAAGGCGACGCCTGATAATCGCCCGTTCCATCCTGATCACCTCTACTCCTGGTGTCCTCGGTCCTGACATTTGATCTTAATCTTGGGAGTCTGGGTTTCGCTGATTCCCACGCCCCACATCAGGATCCCATAATCCTGAGATCTCTCGTCCTGGTATTTCCTTCCAATAGCCTCTACCTCCTAATTTCACCGCCTTGACCTGCTGTGCGTACGAATCCTCACTAGACTTTTGCAATTCTGTCTGAACACTCTTGTGTGATATCTGAATGCCCTTGTGATGCTTCTCATACTCGTACGCAGGTCCTGTTATCTTCTCTCGGACTTCACGCCAGTGATATTCAGGTTTACAATCTCTACATCGCATAGACACTTTTGTAGCGTCTAACATTCATTCATTCGCCTCCAATCCCCAAGATTTTGCCTCACAATCAGATGTCAATATAGTGTCAAACAAATAGTATCAATTAGGCTACTCCACCTATACGCAACAAATACTTCTTTTCTTTATTACCCTCACGAACCATTCCATTGCGTCCTTGTTTCACATCATCCTCCTCACTATAGTTTGTCCCCTCTTGTGCAGGCTCTATTCCTTCAAGGCTAAGTCAGAGGAGTCGCGATGGAGTAATACTCACAGTCCTGTACAAAGATAGTCTCCCGGTCCCCATCTTGGAACCATCTGGACTCGGTGGATCAGAATCGAGAAATATGAGAACATGCGCAGCTGATCTCTGGTGGAAATCAAAGGATATGTCACTCTCCTGCGAATCATTTTGACTATCCTAATACCACAGTAATGTCCCAATGCACAAACTCTGGTGAGTTTGAATTTGGTGTCCAGGCCGTCGGGTAGCCTGCCTGGATAGTGGACGCAGCACTGCGGCTGCTTCTGCTGTCCAATCGTCTGAGGTATGACTTTAGTGGACTGTGTGTTGTGTAGCCTGCCTGAATGGTTGATTCGGCAGCCTGGCGGCCACCGCTGCCTAATCGTTAGTATATCCTTCACACTGATCTTGTTGCATACCATGCTTCTTCTCTATCATTGCCCGGCTAGTCTCACGAATATTGTACAGAATCATCACCTGTATCCACTCTGGGCAATTGGCTTAATTCTGACTTTGCTGGGCAAAAAGGGCTTAAGTGGTTCCAATCATGTTAGTATTCTGGAGAAAATGAGGTGGGTTCGTGATTTGGCTAACCTCCTACTGGGTCAGGCTTAAACCTGCACGATACCTTATATACTCCAGTTTCCCATGCTCGTAGTGTATGACAAAGAACTGCACATATTAAGCAAATCATTTTGCCATTGATATACCCAAGAAAATGGTGTTGAACCATCCCACGTATTTTCTTACCTCTGAAGTACTTACCCCATATGGCCTTGAGAATCTGGGGTGCCTGGAATTGAAAGGTGAATTTCTAAGAGGAGTTTAATTCTGATTAGTTATTGGAAGAAGTCTAGTCAACTAGCGCATACTAACCTCATATCCGTTTGGGGAGCATCTAAATCTATGCTTTTCCAGTAGGTAGTCTACACTGCACCCAAACTTTGTTGAATTTTCCTGAAGGTCGTATAATTTCTGATGATATTATTTACATTGGAATCAAACCTGGATTTTGCCCCAGAGTGGCTATTGGGTATCATTCATAATTAGTACTACACCCGACGTCAAGTGTGTCATCCTAGAGTGTCTTTGTCAACTTCCTTTTCTTATGCTTTCCTCCCTGGCTTCAATATTTCCTGCATCAGATATATGATTGAGCACCTGAACCCAAGCACTGTGTACCTGACACATCAAAGTAACTGGGCCTGGGAGTAAGTCATCAAAGAGGGTGTACCAGAAAAAGAGTGCATTGGCCAGAGTTATTAGAGCCGCCTCTAGTCCACTCTCTGTATTCTGCCCTGATGGAGTACATGGCCACATATCTTCAAGATGTGCTGTACTCCATTCGCCCGCTAGACTCGAATTTGTAATTCCCGATGGAGGGGGCACTATGTGTGTCCTGTGGGGATGAATATTGTACTAGGCTGGACGACGGGAGTGCTGGCAGAGTATAAGCACAACCAGGCATTACACATCCATGAACTGCTGGTATCTGCCTAACGAGTGCTGCCTCCTGTGACATGGAGCTGGTCGCAACCTGCACGGGCGACACATGATTTTTGTTTGTCCACCTGCCGTTTGTGGCCGATGACCCCACCCTACTCCAGTACCATCTGGAATACCATTGGCCTCTCCATCTGGCTAGATATCCAATTCAGTGTAATGCAATCCACGGGAGCTTTGGTACTCATCACTTGTCTCATCACTTAGATAAACTCTCTCTAATAGTACTTGAACATCAGGTTCCACCTCACTATCTGTATACATCATGCTCTGAATAGTCCTTCTTTGGGGGTGCTTTGGTGGTCTCACGAGTGCTACAGTTAGGTTTGGTGGAGTAGGGTGCAAATAGGATGGCTGCCCTTTTGGCAGTGAGCTCGGTAAGCTGCTGGAGTTATTTTGTTGCGTTCCCGACCTCGTTCTCGCTGATTGTATGCCATTGGATATGACTTAGTGTAATAACCCTTGAGAAAAGGTAGCTACAAGCGACCACCTTACATGCCCAGTATGTATACCAAATGGTAACCTTAGTAGGGAAGGTCCAGTATACAAAGTATACAGGGTAGGGTAGAATAAGTACCTAGAAGTCTACTAGTGAATATTAGCAGTTGCCTGCCATTGGGTAAGACAGGGTAACCCAAGTGACGAAAGTGACCTTGTCAGACAGGGTAACCTTTCGGAGGGATTACTCTACGGGACTCAAGTAAACAATAGGAAGGTTAAACGGGTTCCCGCGGACACCTTACAAGGCGTCGCGTGGGCTTCAAACAGGATTTGAGCAATGACAGGGTAAAAGTTATCCTACCTTGGAAATCAAGTTACCCTACCTTTGGGTCCCAGTTACCTTACCTTGAGATCCTGTTACCCTACCTTGATCGGTGGAACCATACCGGGACTAGGCAAAAATATCCCCATTGTAGCCCGGGATTGAATGTTACTGGTGCCGCTAGTACCTTAAGCATACCGGGCCTTTGTATGGTTACAGAAGGGGTGAGGCTCAGTTGGTAACTCAACCCGAGTGTCCAACACTCCCCTCTGGCCCCGATCTTAGGAATATAAGCATATGGCAAACACTTCGGTAGTTGAGAAACTACATAGAAAATCCGAGGATTAGAGAAGCTCACACAACACTATATACGTAGCGGCCGTCCCTCGGACCGAAAGCTGTTCGCAGGATATACATGGCAGGTCTGGGTGACCGCCCAAAGAGGTACGCCTACTTTGGTGCAATTAGACACCTGATGGGTATAGCGAACCACGTACTAGCCCGTGGGTAGTATCGGACTCCACCAGAAGGTCTATCGGGAGTTTTACGGACAATCAGTTTTGCTTCCGGGACTGACCCCATAGTGCGTCCGTGTCAACCCTAAGTAGTGTACCATATCTGAGGGAAGTAATTGGACTCTAGAAGGATTAGTCTAGTCACGGTAGAGGTAGATAATATTGGATTGGCTTGGGGTAGCGCCTGTGGAAGCCAACACAATAATACACCTTACCGGGAGAGAGGAGTAGTTAATGAAATATAGTAGGAGTATACATTAGAGACAAATAACTACGAAGCTTGCATAATGATGATAATGCTGCTGGGCCAGTGAGTCTGACTGACATATAGTCCAGGCATTGACAATACAGTTCACCACTGGGATGTCAACGATCGTAAGAGGTATTCTCTCATGTGGCTGTATTGGAGATACATTGCAGAAACCACTTCTGATTTGTGGGCGTAACTATTTCCGAGCTATCTGACATCTCCAACGGTTTATTCTGCTGGAGAGGGTGTCTAGGATAATCCTGAGCTCAGCAGGATGCTAGTGAGAGGTCAAGGTAGTAATGGGATATTACTTGGCTCTATATCTATCTCTACTTCGTATAAGCAAAGAACACTCTACCCTGAGAACTATGGATCCTCGAGACGAACTTGAATTGAGTAAAGCTTTCAGGCTTAATGATATTAAGTTTTACCATTTGATTCTGTACTATAAACTTTACGTTTAGCTTTATTTTACTTTGAGTCTTTGGTGCGGTCGTAACTGTAGGATCCATCTTCCTATAGGGTCCCCCCATTACACTTGGCAGGTACCTCCATGGTTTTTTCCAACTCAGGGGACTGGTTGGGTGCCAGTATTGGCTTTCGATTTTCTATACATGGTGGAATTCTGAAAGGTGTGTCAACGTTGGGCAAAACAGGATTTTGGACGTAGAACAATGGAATGTATCTTTCGAGTTGTGAAGATGAGGACTCTGTTGTTATGTTCAAAGGACGTGTCGGGTCTTATATGCTAGGACTTAGAGGCGTTGATAGAATCAAACACTATCGCTCGTTATTGAAAGAGAATATTCGCCTGTAGAAAGACACTTTTAGCTTGTTCAACATTATGATTGTAATTTCAACGTCCTCAGCTAGCATGATGATGCTGAATCTGGTTTAAAAGATTCAATGAAATGAGTGTTGCTATTGTAGAAGGCTAACCAACATCTAGCAAGAACAAGAATCAGTTAGCGACACTAATTCTAGCAAGACAAGGGGCACACCGAAAGCCGATCTGGATTATCGAACATCATCTCATGATATTGAATTAACACCACTGAACGTTTCGAAATCTGTATGCATGCCATGGTCATTTGTTTGACAAGATTTTTCTGCCAACCCCTGTTTAATGACAGAATGCGCTGAGTGACTGATCCAGCAAAACAAATGCCCAATGTTAATGCAAGGAGGCTTAAGGACTACTGCTAACCTTACAAGATACAACAAGCTGAAGCGAGGGCACCCAATGATATCTTAACTATCACATAATAGCTTACAAATCAGAAACTAAAAAATCTCAACCAAAGCAAAATAAGATCTATAGTAAGATACTATAGTTGTGGATAACAGAAAGAAAAAATAAAAGCTCGAGAAGCTAGGAAATCCCAACTAGTTTTGTACAGTTCTGTGCCTTCTTGAAAGGCGCAATTCGGGCCATGGCGATTGGATGTTGTTTGGAGCACAATGCGAACTAGGCGCTGAAGAAGCCATGGGTTCCGGAAGTTTCAAGGGAGCTACTGGCCCTGTAGGGGCTGGGAGTATAGCGGGCTGCTGTTCATTAGGGCGAGCTGGTTGTTCTGTCGCTTTATTGGAGTTGTGTGAACCTACGCATCAATTATAGCAACGTCGGAGCAGGCTGGATGTTCATCGCTGATTTCAGGTAGGGTAAAAGGAATGGAGTCGTGGGCACCATCAAGTCCCAAACGCATCGCAGCTGCCAGCGCGTTATCAGTTATGAACTCTTCTATTCAGAACATCTGCGTTAGAACCATTTGGAGTTCTTTCAGTTTCGTTTCCATAGATGGCGCAGAAGGACTAGAGCTCAGGACATTCTCCCTTCCTCATGGGGCAGTCCTCCATCGTCTGGAGGGGCTCAGAGCTCCCCGTTCCTCATCCTACGTCATCAATTATCTAACGTGTTTTGATCTCAATATTATCAGAGGACCCGTTAGGTGTCAATACTTACATCGTCCAAAACGATTGGCCCTCCGGCAGCAGACACCTGCGGTTCCTCCTCGCACTCCCCCTCTAGCAATTCCTCCTCCACCTCCTCCCCCTTAGACTCTACCCATTCCACCTCCTGCTCCTACTCCAGCTCCAGCTCCCGTTCCTACACCCCTTCCTCCTGCTCCTGCTCATCCTCATCAACTTGCATAGTCTGCACGGTATTCTCCCAAACCTTGGACAGGAGAAATGTGTATCTCCCATGGGCAGGCTCTGACATCTGGGCTCCATCCTCTCCCTCATATCGACGTCACTTGACGACTTAGACATCAAGTTGATCTCAGTGATGATTGGCAAGGAGTCTTGCTAGAATCTGATTATTGCTATGGAGAAATATGAGCAGTCACAGGGGTAGTGGTTTTTTGAGTTCATGACGTATCCTGAGGGCATCTTGACTAGTCGCCCTGATCTGATATTGTGGGCTTCCGATTTTCAGCTCTACACACTACCCTCTAACCACCCCTAGCAGATTTTGCATGCTCGGCGTTGCCAGGATATCACATGCAATTCCCCGGTCCCAGTCGCTAGCACACCAGGGATTGTCGAGAAATGATATGAATTCTGACTGCCCATAGGAAATAAGTTGAGCATTTGGACTCTCTCAAAATTAGTTAGGGCTAGGGTGACAGGAGATACATGGGAATGAATACTTACTCAGCAATTCCGCAATGTATCTACCGGCAGCACACATTCTGTTTCTTTACACAGGTTGGACATGTGCAGTTTCCTAGTTCAGTCTTTAACTAGCGTACTTAGGCGACGGGTGAGTTTCCTAACACCATGTGCATAGTGCCATGTTTTACTCAGGGTAACACGATCATCCACAGGGGAAGGGCCTGAGGGAAGACAGTGATTGCATCCACTAGGGTGTCTGTCAACTGGCCGAGGTCACAGTTGCTAGCTGTCATATAGGCCTTGATCTGAATATGGCAATTTGTGTAGCCACCAGATGTGAGGCGGGGATCGAAGAACCGACACCCTGATTTGGTGGTTGCAATGTTGCTATAGAGAACCCGAATTGGTGCTCGATTGTTAGCATCTCAGTTTCCGCTAGCTAAGTGAAGGCTTCTCTTGAGCTACCCAGTGCGTAAGTCTTCTGCAGCGGGCTTGAAGTCACTACCCTCTACCAGGATTCTCTTTGGAAAATGTGTGTTCTGAGCGCCATTTCCTTGAACTGTAAATCTCATGCTTCGTGTGATTACTCAGGCTCTCAGCTCAGATGGGGGAATGGTGACTATACTCGGCAGAGTATCTATTTGTTTTCTGCTCGCGGTGTTAATCGTCTGCGGCTGCCTTTCAGGACGTCTAAGATGAATGAAAACATTTAAATTGCTTATGAATATATAGACATGGTTTACTTACTTTCTCTTCTGCAACTGCTGTTCCATTGAGCCTGGAGGTGTCATGGGGACGTATGCGATCTTTATCTCGAATAGCACTTAACCAAGTGAAGGGAACAACAAATAATGTTTATTGATATGTCAAATGAGAGAGGAAGATGTTGGAGGGAGGTTGACGTAAGTAGGTCAGAAGCTTGTGCGAAAGGTAGGAGTGTGGTAGGAGGGCCAAGAGGAATGTATGGAGAGTGGGAACACAAAAGAAGGAGGAGGGGAAGGAGGGGTACATATAAACACCTCTTCGAAGCTTGGTGGACATTTCCTGACAGTTAGCCCTAGGGAGGTGTATCTTATGAGTAAAGAACGCCAAATAGAGTGTAAAACAACATCGCACACTCAAGTGAGATGCTGGTATCATGGGCGAGATGAAGTAACCATATAGTTGATCCACTAATTGAAACCGATCAAGACACAGAACATAGGGAATAAAAATATTGTCAACAGTTCTGAGTGTCAATTGGGATATCCACTGCGTGTGATTAAATAAGATTTTAAGCCTCAAAAGGAATCAGCTGCCAAGATCCCTGAAGGATGCTGAAGGAGGTGATAGTCTCTTGGCGTCTACCAACATCAGGAAAATGTCGAAGGGTCGTCCACGGATGTCCTGAACGCTCCTGGTCCACCAAGGGGGGTTTTGGTCCCTCTGGTCCTGCTGGTCCATTCTGATCTGCTCTGATCCAAATTTCCGAAAATGTTACTGAAAATGTGGACTACAGTGGACCATAACCCCCCTGGGTGGACCAGGAGGGCCGTATACATCTTGCTGATGAAGACAGCATCAACATCAAAGATTGAATCCATCAGAGAGGACAACTACCGGGCACGTTATTGCTAAGGTGAGCGAACCTAGATGACCATGAAATGATCAGATGACGACAGGCTATCAGAAATCTATTTGAACACTTTAAGAACAATAATGCTAAAACATGTTACTAATATACAATGGTACCTCTAGGTCAACTATGCAAGTGATAGATGGGCCATGAAATTCATCAAACTCTCATAGCCAAACATCAAACAGAATCTCTGGGGATTAGGCTCTTGACTCTCGAGATAATGGCAGGAAGCACGGCATTTTTTTTTTTTTTTTTTGTTTTTTATATCAACTTGCATTTGTTTCTACAACTACCGGGTACAAAACAGGCATGCATCATCAGATATGGCCAAGAAAAAACCCCAATCCAACCTGGCACCAGTGGAAGGCAGGAAGCACTGCACTTGTGTACCTTCTCGCTTTCCAAAAATCCACTAGATGTGGAAACCAAACAAAATCTCTTGAACCTACGGTCATCATAACAGTTATTGTTGAAATGACCCCTGGATTTCCTTCTCATGTCGCCTTAAGCAGGATGCTGTCCCAATTCCGCCGACAGTTGTATATTGAATAAGCTCGACAAGTCGAGGATGAAGGGTATGCTTTTCATGGGGGATTCCCTTGTGTCTCCAACAGGGGATGGAAACATACAAACACTGCCCTCGGGTCGAGCCCTAGTGCTGGAGTCATGTGATCAGAAGCTGGATAATGCTGCCAGTAAAGGGTCGGAGTAAGTTATGTCTTGCGGTTCAACTGCTTCATTAGGTGGCCCAGGATAGGTTCTAGCCTCTGGTTGTTGTATGCCTCCATGCAATTGGGATCCTGCCACTGCTTCACAAGAGCAATTTGTGACAACACCTAGGGCAAGATATAAGTGCCCTCTCCACAGTGGTTTGGGTTCCTTACTAGGGCTATTTGGACCATGACAACAGATCAAGAGATCAAGTAGGTATTCAAGAACTGGATTCAACAGGAGTCAGGCCCTTACCGCTTTATCATGATTGATTAAGACATGATTCATCCAAGGGAGCAAAGTGTGGAGATAGTCTCGTAGGAGTAGGTGTTCTTCGCCACTAACACGAAGTATCTAGAGAATCGTGTCATGTGAAATAGATTCCATAATTATCGCTGAGAGTCCACAGATGTTATAGGAATCCAACTCATCAAAACGTACCCCGTTGACAGGGGGCCAATTGAGATGGCGAAAATTGGGTAACTCTGGTGGGCTATCAGCGGTCTGGGGGATTCAAACAATATGCACTGCACATTGCGGTCAAAGTAGAGTTCTCCAATCGATAACTGCTTAGTTAGGAGGTTAAAAACCCAAACATACTGATCATTTTGAAATGGTCTCGCCTAGTGGTGCCCAGCGAGTTACTGGGAGATTTGGTCTGATCATGGGAAGCCCAAGCCGGTTATATCGACTGTTTGTTGAGTTGTTTGCTAGGCTGCCGGCCGAGCTGCCGGCCGAGTTGCCCGCTGGGGTATGGAGTATAATTGGTTCGTGCGCCAAGCAAATGCGGGGGTAGCATTTTGTGGAGCAGGTATTCCTTGTCCTTGCACCTGAAAGACACATCGGAGGTATTGTCCTTACACTTGCCATTTGTTAATTGGTACTATAGGTTGAGCAGTTACACCTAGTCCTTGCGCAAAAAAGACAGCTGGAATGACATGTTCTCGGGCTTCCAGTGGGTTAAATGGTGGTTTAGGTTGAGCAGGTACAACTAGTTCTTGCAACTGCATGACACCCGGAACAACTGGACCATTGGCTTGCGGTTGGTTAATCAGCTGTTCACAGTAAGCAATTGAGCCTGGCCCTTGTACAGGTGTAACACCAGGAACAACCAGTACTTGCGCTTCAGCTTGGTTAATCAGCTATTTAGGTAGAGCAGGTGCTCGTAGTCCTTGCGCCGGAATGATATCTGGATCGAAATATTCTTGCCCTTGCAGTTGTTGAACTGACGGTTTAGGTTGAGCAGGTGTATGTAGTGCTTGTGCTGGAACAACATCAGAGATGACTTCTCCTTGCGCTTCCAGTTGGTTAATTGGCAGTTGAGGTTGCGCAGGGACACATATTCCTTACGCCAGAATAATACCAAGTATCATTTGTCCTTGCACTGGAAGGACATGTGGGATGATTTGTCCTTGCCCTTCCGGTTGGTTCACTGGCAGTTAAGATTGACCAGGTACACCTAGCCCTAGGGCAGGAATGACATCCGGAACAACTTGTCAATTCGCCTGCGGTTAATTACTTGCCGGGAGAGCGCTTTGGGCAGCGCAGGCTGGGTTCATATTAGCTGTACCAAGACCACATTGAGCTGGGGCGCCCGTATGTAGTAGCAGCTGAAGAACAATTTTCTGAGCAGTGGGGACTCCTGGCTGGCCAAGTTGACAGACAGGCTGGCCCTTAGCCACACGCTAATGGTGCTTGTTCATCGTGGTTGTCAACTTTCCCATACAGTCTTTGACAAGTTGAATGACTGCATTATCGGTCTCCAGGATACAAGCCACATTATTCATGGCTGATATTGTGGCAAGCAGATTGGAACAGGGTGCTCTCTCCTCATTCCTGTGAAGATATGCTGGAATTCTCCAATAGGGAATTTAGGGATTAATATATAGTTCCTTGATACCATCTTATCTTTTACGATTGGCCAGCATTCTCTATAGACCACCACATGTGCATTATTATTTTGGATGCTCAGGGCTCCTTCATAGTGGGTAACTGACTGATACCCAGGATTGGGTCGTCCTGCGCTGATTACTCTTAAGGGAGAATTTTGCAGAAGTAGGTACATCTGCCCCGCTGGAGCCAGCTGTGCTTGTGGATTCTTAATCTATCTGTATTGTACGTGGATGATATTGTGGACCTTCTTGGTTGATTCTTGGTGTATATAGATATAAGTATTGGAAATAGTAGAGCTCAATATGATTGTTCTCAATGTGGGATGATTTTTGGTATGAAGTCCCTTCTATTGTACTCAATTGACTTTATATAGACAACTCCCAGACCTTCTAGAGGGTTTGAAAGCATCAAGCTCTGTCTTCAAGACTGGCTACGAATAGGGAAATCTGACGCTCAAAAACATTATTCGATTCAACTTGAATCAAGAATGATATGCACATTTGTTCAGCAAGGTCTCTGATCTTGAACGAAACTAAACGTGATACCACTTGAAGTCTACCATATGCCCAATGGAAGACTAGTTCCTCTTTGGAGCGTCTGAGCTCCTTGACCTTGCCTGCAATCCAGACACCTTGCGCTCAAGAGTAAATACAGTAGTGCAGGGACTCTACAATCGACACAACGCCCAAGATATACACTAAACTGACTCGTCCAATGCCTAGCAAATCTCTATTCAGCCGACGAAATTACATCAGGGCAGGTGCATCTGTGAAAACACCTTCAAACTATAAACTCAAATGTAGACATCTTTCTCACGTCCACCGTATGATGAACATCATCCGTGGATTTTATCAATGAGGTGGAAACAAGTCTATTCAACTACGGAGAGGTGCGCAAGCCCCAGGATTCTGACTCTGAATCCGATTCGGATCCCACAGAATGAGAGCTCGACGCATTTACTTCTCATGAGTCTGATACTGAGATCCCGGACAGCTCTACGCCTGCATTACATGGCAGAAAGGAGCATTATCCATACGCTAGTGAAGTAAGTTGAGACTTGGACGGTTTGAGCAAGAATCCAGCACTCTCTGTGACGAGTGGTAGGCCCCGTTCAGTAGTGTGCAAAGTTTCATACTAAGGTCTTGGTTCATTCAGGTTAAAGTACCTAAATCACGAATCAAGGAATAATTCTCAAGTGGGCTCGGTGATTCTGTTTAAGCCAGCTATAGCTAGATGGATCCGATGGAGAATTACCTCTGGTCTATAGACCTGTACTGTCTGTATCTGCAATGGTTCGAAGAACTGGTTCAGGATAGCAACAGCACTGGGCCATTCCTCTATCGTAACGTCCTAAATTGTGTTTGATATCTCCTTCGCCAGATCACATGCCGAGATGACTTTGTCGACACGTCCTGGTGTGAATTTGCTCCTCATAGTGAAGGATTGTATGCCGAAATACACGCACTGGACTGGTTGTAGGAGGTTCAAGGTCAGCGCCCCACCACTCTTTACAGTAATCTTAGTTGACAAGTGATAAAACACACTTTCTCCTGGTTGAACTTTAGTTCTGGTTATTGGGATATCCGATTAGACTCATCTTAGCAACTTCTCGGTTGACAACAAAGGGTGCCCTGTCTATATTGCACTCAGAAATCTAGCCTCATCCAGCCACAACACCCTTGGATCAATGGCTCTTTTGCTTCTCATACTATTGCCAGTCCTCCCTCAAGTCTCAAAGTCCACCAAAGCTAATCAATACAAGAGACAAGTGAATACCGACACACTGCAAGATGTATTTGAATTAATTTTTGCACTCTTGTGGCACATGACACTTGATGGCCTCCCAAATGCTAGAGAAAAACGAGAAGGTTCAGATGTGCAACCCAATCTTGGCTTAATAGGTGGCGGACCAGATGGAAAATATCACACAGCACAGGTTAACATCAAATGCCTGTCCTACATATGAGGTGCCTGCTGAACTATTAGGAACCCATATCAACAATTATCGAGCTAGAGATTACTCAAGATACCAGTATAATGGTTATGAAAACCTGTTCTAAGGCTCGATGTCAGATGGTGCCCATATCAAGTTCCGCAGCCTTGGTATCAATTTGGGCCAAAACAGGTCTTATGGGCTTTACCAGGTCTAAGTACCTGACTTGCAAGTCCCAGGAATGCTCCATACAGTTTATCTTAGATTATTTAAGTATATTATGGACTGGATCCTATGTTTTATGAAGAAACACTGGCAACTGCAGGCTTTTGACAACGTTTGGGAGGCATTACCACCCTACCCTGGATATTTGACACACAAAAATGCGTATTGCGAGAATGCGCAGTGGTAAGGGAAGTAGATGAGGAATCAGAGGCGATGTATTTCTGGAGTTCTCGCTGTAGTACTCGGCCAGCCACAGAGTTCACAAGTGCTACAGTTTAAACGTGGGCTCAGATAAGCCAAAATGCTAGTCAACCTCCATGTGATGGCACAATACCGAAGCCAAACGTCGTATACCATTGCTTATATGAATAATTATCTCACCCGATTTCACATGATGAAAGTTCACTTTTTGGAGCTTCGAGTAACTAAGCGCATACTGGTGAAGTTTGAAGAGCAACGGAAGGAGATACAACATCAGAGATCGCCAATGAGCCAGCCTCGGGCCCACTCTAAATAGCACTGGCTCAGTGACCACGATTGCGAAGAGGAGCATTCCCAGTTTATGGACTTGAGCTATAGGGAATCACATGTCAACTCTCTTAAGATACCTCTACAAAGTGATTTGAGTGATCATATCGGAGAGTTGGGCAATATACGAATGTATTCCACAGAGTTTGGAGAGCTCGCCCACAAGGAACAAATCAAGGACGGATGGTTATGAGTGAATAAAAATAATACAAGAGGCCAAATTGTACACCGCTACAATGGTCAGCAGAGGATCAAAATGATCCTATTGAACCTCGAATCTATTAGATGCCGCATTCCTGATCCCTCTGTGGATATCCTGCAACATTTAGAGAGTGCAATGGGTGTCATAACATTGCCAGTTGTCCACAGTAGGATCCTGAAAGGACATCGAGACAACATGTTTCTTGTCTTGGATTTTGGTGAGATGATGGAAGTCTCTCGCCCAATGAAATGTGGCCAATTTAGCTCCTATAGCCAGCATATCGTGACTACAGAGTGCTTGCATCCTGAAGATCATGCGATACTTTGATTATTCCCGGTTGAACTAGGAATAGAACTGGAAATCCCATGTAGTCTGTTCCATGAGTGCCACGTTGGCAACATCTACCATGTGGGATGCGGTCGAGCCCTACACCTCTCCAACTAGGGCAGTCGCACTGATTGGGTTTGGGTCCAGGCTGGTAGTGAAAATATTGATGGTGCGCTGAGGGGCTTTCTGCCAGGAAAGGTTTTGGCACTTGCCACAATCAGAAACTACACTTGTGAAAATGCTCTTCTTCAGGTCAACACTTTTCGGATGTTGAGTGTAGTCAACTCAGGATTCCTGTTGGACATACATGGCCTTGGTACAGTACAGATTAGAGAGGATGCACGAGAGTTTACGATACTTGATGTGGTGGCAATCTTCAGGTTGGCATACCTGAACCTGGAGTGATCACGGCGCGGGCTTGTTAATAGCTGGATTGATTTGATAACAGTCAAGGAGAGATATTGAGAGATGTGGAAACAGGTAGGATGGGGCTTTGTGTATCCTGGTACTCGCGCGGTGTTACTGGGACGAATAACGCTGTCAGGCGAATTGTGGAGTGGAAATTGAACAAACCTCACCTCTATTCACCTGACGGCGTTGAGCATATCTGTGAGGGCCCCACCGAGTGGTGCCGGATATCGATAGAATAATGATACAGTGTCTATACCAAAGTGTGGTATCTAACGAGACTATGTACCTGAGACTTAGACTAAGTTTTTGTAACAAACATCTTACTATATAGCAACTACTAAATAGTTCCTAATAGTAGGTGTTTGGTAAACATAAGTGAAATTCTAAAGGTTCTCAAAGTGAACTGAAGAAGTTACTTTTCAACCAAGTATATTGAAAAACTCTCTCTATTGAAGTCTGCCTTCTCTAAGTCCTGGGAATAGCTAGTCTTAAATACACTCGTCAGGCAATCCTGTGCCTTGTTTTACAATAATGGTAAGGCTCCGAAAGTGAAAGCCTTGAACCTCTTTTGGTATCCAACCTAATACATAGTCAGTATCACATAATATTCGAAATCAAACATAAAACATACTGAGTATCAAACGCTACTCGAAATCAAACATAAAATATACTAAGTTTCAAATACTACCCAAACACAAAACAGAAAACATTCTTAGTATGAAATAATACGTGACACCAAACATAAAACATACTGAGTATCAAACGATACTCGAAACCAAACATAACGATACATGAAGCCAAAGATAGTAACTCAGCTACCTGTACAGTTACACCCCGAAGACAAAATAAAGCCCTTATTTCACAAGATAAAAAACCAAACTTCATTCCTCACTCTTGTAATCAGGATTCAAATGGGGTTCCCAAAACCCTTTGTCAACCACAGGTTCGATAACCTTAGATTCAAACCCATCCCAAATAGGAGAACAACAAGATGTGATAAACCCAGAAAAAACAATAGGAAATTCATCTGCTGGAATGATCTTGGTCCATCAGGCTTGTACCATCTCCATCAGGAAAAAACAAAGTTTGCGCCCGGAGCACACTATGCCTCTGGCGCACCTAGCACACATAACGTCAATCACGAATCAGAATGCAAATACTACTCTTTCCTAACTCAGGGCGCACCTGGTGCAACACTTAATCTTCTGGAATGCTCCTGGCACAACACGTAATCTTCTTGAACGTACCTGGAGGAACACTAGATCTTCAGAAGAGGGAGTCAAGGGTACCCCCTTTACCCGCTGCTGATATAGGTCACAGCACTCGCACAGTATAAATAGTCTCCTTTAGTAGTCTTCTATGATATTTCTAATTCTACTAGTCTAGCTAAGTGATCTGAATACAGATGTTATCTCTCTATGGCTCAGGATCTCCCGTGCTCAAGCACTTGCTGGTACCTGGCTGGATCAGAACCATCATGAACATTTACCGCGTAGGGATAAGCCTTATACCTGCATGTAGCTGGCATCAAGCCCAACCATCTCCAGAACACAGAATTGAAATCCGTCCACCGGTTGTAGAGTAAGCTACTATTCTTAAATGCCACCAGCTTGACACCTAATACACCCTCAACTGAAGTTAGTGATGACCTGGGTTTTGATGCGACAGTGACGTACCTTATACCGCCCTGTAGCTGGCGTCAGGCCCAACAAGCTTCAGGAAACAGAATTGAAATCCGTCGAGTGGTGGTGCAGTAATCTGCTATCGAGTAAAAGTCTGCCAGCTTAGTACTTCCACAAAGGGCAGCCATATGTTGAGATTTGATGCCAGAGGGACATAGCTTATACCGGCGTGTAGCTGGCGGCTAGTCCAACACTCTCCAAGGAACAGAATTCAATTCCGTCAAGTGGTTGTGAAGTGATCTGCTATCGAGTATAATTCCACCAGCTTAGTACTTCCACAGTGGGCAGCAATTTCATGAGTTTTGATGCCACCGAGACGTACCTTATACCGCCGTGTAGCTGGAATCGCGCCCAACAGTTTCCAGGAAACAGGATTGAAATCTATGGAGCGGTTGTGGAGTAATCTGCCATCTAGTAACATTCCACCTGCTTGAGTACCAAACACCCCTTCCACAGAAGAAAGCGATTTCCTGAGTTTAGATGCCACAGGGATGTACCTTATACCTGTGTGTAGCTGGCGGCAAGCCCTAAACCTCCAGAAAACATAATCACAATCCGACGACTGGTTGTGGAGTAACCTGCCATCAAGGAAAACTTCGTCAGATTCCTAATACCTCCATCCACACCAGACCGCGATTTCATGAATTTGGATGCCACAGAGACGTACCCTATACCGGAGTGTAGCTGGTGTCAAGTCCAACAACCTCCAGCACACTGAATCAAAATCTGTGCAGCGGTTGTGGAGTAATCAGTCTTCGAAATCCGAAATTGCCACCCCTATTACTCTATGAATAATAGACAGGTCAGAATGAATCTTATATGAGTGGGTTGCTGGCGTCGAGCCCGGCATGAACCAGGTGTCTGGTCCTGAATCGGTCCTGTTGTTGTGGAGGAGTCTTCTGGGTAGTCCGGGAGTCTGAGCACTCTTTTGAGAGGAATGGGAGTGGAGATGTTGATATAGGAGCAAAGTGTGGAGTCGCGTCGCGTCAGAGTCTTAAGTGCCGAGAAGCTACCACAAACCACCCCAAACCACAGAATGTCCTAACTATCACTCGCTTTCTGACTGCAGTGAGGTCATATTTTCGCTCTCGGAAAGATGAAGTTCTGAAAATAGACCGCTGAATCTGCCAAGTTTGCGCAAAATTAAAATGAAGAGTATGATGGCTTTCTCCCCTAGTACCCACACTAGCCCAATTATGATTGGCAAGGCAACCACCTTTCCAGGTATGAGAGATGGCAGCAAAGGAATAAGGTACTCTGGAGATTGGGTAAGTGAGTGGCAAATCAGGGGGTGCGATGGTGTTTTGGGCAGTGTCCGGAAGCACAGGGTGTAAAGTTGGGTCGCCACTAGTGTCCAGAGGTAATTGAGGATGGCAACCGCATCTCCTGACGCCCCGGGTGCAAATGAGTATGGCATTCTACCTTAGAGCGCACCTAACGTCAAGAGCGCAAACTTAACATACCTTGTATACAGACGCAACAGCTGCGCATCTGATGCATGGTCATTTTTTGATGATGTCCATCAAGTTCTCAAGTCCATGGATAGGTTTCCAAGAGTTCTCGCTCTTCGGGTATCCAATCTATTTGACCAAATTGTGTCTCGTCCATGCCTCTGCCTGTGATCCAAAAATGTTTCCACTTCGCATTCTTGTTCTTTATTGATGAAAAGAAGTCCTAGTTTAGCATGAGTGATGCCCGGATATCGATGGTTATCGTTGGGGTGGTAGGCCTTGATAACCGAACCGTGGAATACTCGCTTCTGCTGATGGTACATTGTCGAATCCATACTGACTAGGTACTTCTGTATATGGTCATTGAATTCTATTACCATAAACTGTGCACGCCATCGTGGTTCTTGTTTCCTGGACCTGCCAGATTGCGTCCCAAATTGTTCTCCACATACCATAACCCTTCCTCCAACCTCCACCGCTTGATTCTCTTTTCTCCTCTTTGCTGCCACCATGGCAGTCCTTGCTCTTGCTAGCCTTAATGTTTGCTAGGCAGCCTTTCTGATCTCCTGAGATCTGTTGTAATAATTGTCAGAGGCAGGAACTGCAGAGGGGTAGGTTTGATAAGTATTAAGAAGGGGGTGGTTTCGTCTATGTACTGCCTTATCTGGTAACATGTTAATAGTATCTGAGTGACCAGCGTTTGATTATGCTGTCACCTTAGGATAGGAGGAGAGCCAAGTAGAGTTCGTTACAGAGCGGAGCGGGGTGAGTTTTGACTCGCTGACCCAGCCATTACCCAGGGCCAAGGGCCTGAGTATCCGGGCAATTCCCACCATGTCCTCATCCGGGGCGGGCCCCAGCGCATTCCCCGGACAGGCCCCGTTTCTCCCCAGCCAATTTGTCGGGGGCCCTTGTGGGGAATGGGCGGGGTGGGTAAGAGCCCCCTGGAAGGCCACAAAAAGGCGCCCCACCCCGGGCCGTTGAACGGGGTAGGGCGGGGAACGGGGCCCCGGAGGCCCCGTAACGAACGCCAGAGCCAATTGGTTAGGCGATTATTGATATCTTTTCTCAGACCAGTTTTAAGTTCCCTGATCTTTCTTTCAACTTGCCCATTGGTTTGGTGGTGGCCAGGGGCAGCCATGATGTGTTCAACCCCAATAGTCTTGAGGGTATGCTTCCAAAACTTGGATGTAAATCATAGATCAGCATCGCTCACAATCGAGGTAGGTACTCCATGAGGCGTAAAAATATAGTGCCGAATTAATTCCACTGTGGTTACTACAGTAGCGTTAACTGAGGTTTGGATTAGGCAGCTATATCCAACTGCTCTATCCACTACCACTAGTACTGAGTCCTTTTCCTTTAGCCTAGTAAAAGGTCTCCTAAAATCGATAGCCTAACTTGAAAATATCTCGGATGAGAAAGGGAGGATAAGTGCTTGGCCTTCCGATAGGGTATTGTGTTCCTTATTTGCATGGCAGTGCTTGCATTGCCTAACGAAATCTCTAAATTCCTTCTTCATTTCTAGTCAGTAGATATACTCGGTAGTATATCCTAGGTTGTGGTCTGCACTGTAGTGCCCCTTGTTGTGTATCTCACTAATCATTAGTTCCCTAAGTGTCTCTTTATTGATCGCATGTCCTCTTTGTATGTAGAGGCATTCCACCCCTTCTCGAGTGGTAGCATAGAGTAGTCCCTTGCGGATGCAGTAGTGTTGCATCTTTCCTCCTCGGGATGTGTTGTTGGAGTACTGGGCCAATTGGTCGACTGGGTCGTTCCTATATCCTATAATTCTCTGTTCCCGCCAGATGGATTCCATGTCTTTCACAGCATGTGTGATATCGCTCTCATCCACTACTATCTGCCATCTCGAGAGCTCGTCCTCCTCCTCCTCAAGTATGTCGTTGTAGACCTCATAGAGGCTTCGCTCATGGTGGGGTAGTCTAGGTGGATCAATCACAGCGACTATCTTATAGCTTGCGAATGGCCCTCCATAGAGGGGCTTGATAGTTGGGAATCATCAGGCCTGATTCTCTGGGCAGTCAGCGCTTTTGCATGAAATGCCGGTAGTTGTCCACCCAAGGGATTCATGAAATCGCTTCTGGATCTTGCATAGATCCAGTTTGGGTCGTGTTGATATGGTTTCTTCAGGTTCCACCTCCATGTTTTGATCGCTATTGGTGGGGGGAACAGTCATGGGTGGGCTGCTGCCTGGGAAGCCACTGAAATGTCTTGGTGGGTGGTTTTAATTCCTCGTGATCAGGACACATTGGTATATCGCAGAATGACCAATTGATGGCTGAATGATCATTTTCTTCCTGGCTTTTGTTGCTGCCAATACTTCTACAATCATCCCCATCATTAATAGGATGGTATTCTCCATAGTCCTTGAAATCGTATTGACTGCCACAGCTCTGATAATCATGAATGTATTGAACTTGTAGGCTCTAATATTGTAACATGTTGCATGATAGGTATACAGTGTAAAGGGCAAGAGGTTGGTTATCAGATGGTAATAGAGTGTTGGATTCCGCTTCTTCTTGAGTAGGCTCTTTACCGTAGTGAGGATATTCGTTATCATTCACATAGAGGGGTGATAAACCCTATGCTCACCAGTTCCATTTACCTGGCTGGTATACTATTTCGTTATCGTATCGGCCTATGAATCCTGTTCAACCGAGCTCTCTGTTTGTTTGTGTTTTGCTCCTTTTGATGTGCATTAGAAGTTGATGATCAGTGACAATCATAAACCTCTTTCCTGCTAGGAGGTGGTGCAGTGCTATAAGTGCATCCACAATCGCTAGTGCTTCCTAGTCTGTGGTCCTATAATTCATCCCAGCGTTGGAGAATTTCCTACTATATAATGCTGCCAGTCTGGCGCTATCAGTTGTTTCTCCTTGTCCTACCCATGCTCCAACTCCAGTATCTGATGCATCGGTTATCAGCCATATTGGTAATGCTAATTCATAGTATAATGGTTACATAACCTCATTTTGTGCAACCATTCGCTTAACATTTTCCATGGCTTGGTCATGTGTTGCAGTCTACACAAATTCCTCAGTTCCAGTAAGCGCTATGAGGAGTGCTGTTACTGTTGCTATGTGTGGCAGGAATTGGCTGATATAGTTAACAGTACTGAGGAATTCTTGCAGTTGCTTTTTATTCTGATGTGTAGTCTATTCTTCAATCTTTGCTATTTTGTCAGGTGACCACTTTAGACCTTCTTCATCGATTATGTGTCCTTGCACATCCATGTTGATGCAGAAAAATTCCGCTTCCTTCCTACTTGCATAGTACTTCACTTCCCTGAGCTTATCGCAAAACATTAATAAGTGTTTCAGATAGTCATCTTCTGTATCAGAGAATATGAGTATATCATCAATATATACCTAAACAAACTTTGCTAGGTAGTCGGCGAATAGGTCAGTCATGATACGCATAAATATTCCTGGAGCATTCATATCTTCCTAGAACATCACTTTGTTGACTAAAGATACAAAGGGTGATTTGAAACCGTTCTTATCAAGATCTTTTGGTTCCACTCTCGTCTCAAAATAGCCATTGCTGAGGTCAATTTTGCTCCGGTACCTTGCTCTTGCTAGTGAGTTCAGGATTCTTCTCTGATTTAGGATCGTTTTATTGTTCTTGATAGTTATATCATTTCTTGCAGTGAGGTCAGCCATTTTCCTCATGCGTATCTTTTCATTCTTTTCTTGAGCGAACCTTGAGGCCACTCCATGAACTGCTGTTCGTTTGATGATCCCACTATCTATTTTCTCTTCTCTCCGTTTTCCAAGGTCTGACCCCCATTATTCTGAAATAGAGTATGTTGGTAAACTTCTTTGTTCCGCTCTTGGTTTGAGTCTGCTCTTATTGTTTATCTTTCTGAGTGGTGGTAATCCTTCTAGTATAACTTCGGGAAATACCTCAGGATGTTGTTCCATAATTGTTTCGGTACGAAGTATGGCTGCTCTCACATTTCCGCTAGTAGGAGTGCAGTTGATCCTGACCTTTTGTTTGGGAAACACTATTTGCCACCTTTGATTATAGGCTGGTATTGCTCGAGAAATGGCATCCCTATTATGGTATCGTATTTTGCTAAGTTTCCAACGATCAGTTTGTTGTTTTTGGCATTGGGTTTTCCAACTGAAAGGTGGAACATACATTCCCTATGGCTTTCTGATCGAGATCATTTCATAGCCATGTCTACCCTGGTAGGATTTCCATCTCTTTATAGGGGATACTGTGGACAGTGACGAAGTTTGCACTTATCACGTTTGCTCCAATGGTTCCTGTGTCAAACAGAACTTTCCCTTCTTTTCCATAGATGAATATGAAGCCTTCTAATGCATGCTGTGCTTTGATTGTTGCTGGTCGAGTTGCTTTGGCTGATGCGTAGCTTTTGATATTGAATGGAATTGATAGAGGCTTTGTCATATGCGTCCTCTTGTTCGGCTAGGTTGAAGGATGCTTCCTTCTTGACCTTTGTCTTTCCTTTGTCGCACTTGCTTGGACAATCATTTGCTATATGCCCTTTTCCACCACAGGTGAAGCAGGAACCTTCATCTTTTCGGTCTTTGTTCTTGAAGGGATTAGTTTTTTTGTTGAATCGTTTCTTTGGTTTTTGTTCCTGTTTCTGGGGCTTATAGTTGTGTTCTTTCTTTTCGTACTTGTCTCTTCGGTATGCTCCAGTACTTCAGTTGATAGCATCTAATCTCTCTGCAGTGGCAATAATATCGTGAATAGATTCGTCACCTTCATATCGAGATTGCACATCTTGTCGCAGTTTGGAGTGCAAACATGTGAATAGCTGTTGGATACAAGCATAGTGGCTAAAGGTATTTTGTGGAAGTGGTGACCTGTACATGAGCAGGTCTATGGCAACAGTTGCAATTTCCTGTACTTGGCCATTCTTGACTTGTGGGATATCGTGGAATTCTTTATAGGTATTGTCTTTCTGTTTGTATCACTGAAACCGTTCCATTAGGTAGGTACTCAAGAGGTCCCTGATAATATCTTCACCATAGAGTTGAGCAGCCTGAAATGCTACTTCTTGTGATCGTCCTTCTGTATATATGATCCAGTTGTTTCCTGATCCTTCCACACTCTGTTGTACTCCCTGTAGGTGTAGGTAGTGTTGAACTGAGTTGTACCATCTGTGGAACGCTACCGGTTTGAAGTCATGATCTTCGCCGCTAAATTTCCTTGCTGTTGGTACTTTGATAATTAGCTTCGCTGTTGTTGCCAGGGTAGGTGTGGGACTTGCTGGCCTATGACTAGGACCTGCGCCTTCTGACATCTTGTCTGAATCAGTACTACAGTCTGAATCGTCAGGGTCGTTCCCTGGTGCAGCTTGTGCTGGCAGAGCTTTTTGAGGGATTCAGGAAACCCGCCCTGGGTAGGTGTTCTTGCCTTTTTGACTTCCTTTGATGATTCCGCTAGAACTTGTGGTGCTTGGTCTCTGGATAGCGGCCTGGGAGCTTCGTCACTCGAGAACTAATCTTTCAAGGCGTTGATGAATCGTTCTAGGCTGTCTCTAGCCAGTCTCTTTCCTGCTCAACTAGAGGCCTTGCCCCTACTTGGATCCTGAGACTCCAAAATCTTCCTAACATGTTGAAGTTAAAAAAATATAACAGCCCCACGGGGTAGGGCAGTATTTCGATAGAATAATGATACAGTCTCTATACAAAAGTGAGGTATGTAATGAGACTAAGTACTGGAGGCTTAGACTAAGTTCATGTAACATACTTCTTACTATATCGCAACTACTAAGTAGTTCCTAATAGTAGGTGTTTGGTTATCCTAAGTGAAATACTAAAGATTCTCAAAGCGAACTGAATAACTAAGTGTCCAACCAAGTATATTGAAAACTCTCTCTGTCGAAGTCTGCCGTCTCTAAGTTTGGAGTATAGCAGGTCTTAAATACACTGGTCAGGCCATCCCGTGGAATGTTGACAATAATAATAAGGCTCCAAAGGTGGCAGCCTTGAAACTCCATAGGTATCAAACCCAATACATACTGAGTATCAACCGATACGCGAAACCAAACATCAAACATACTGCATATCAAATGATACTTCGAAACCAAACTTAAATATAATGATTGTCAAACAATACTCGAAACCAAACATTAAACATACTGAGTCTCAAACAATACTTCGAAACCACAGATAAAACATACTGAGTATGAAAGGATACTTCAAACCAAAGATAAAACATTCTTAGTATCAAACGATACTTTGTAAACAAACAAAACACATATTGAGTCTGAAACGATACTTCAAAACCAAACATAAAACATACTCAGTATCAAATGATACAAGGAAACCAAACATCGTAACTCAGGTACATGTACTGGTTACAACCCACATAACCGCCGCAATAACAGCCCTGCAAACAGCCCATATGAGAGCCCACATAACAAGCATTCGCCACCACCAATCTTACCTCAACTCCCGGTAAATCCCATGGTGCCAGTAGGTGAGGCTTTTTCAAATTAATCTACATATTTGGGTTTTTCACTTACTAACTAAGTAGTTATAGATTAGGGCGCTCAACTTGGACGGCCACCTTTAGTGCATATTGTTTGGATCCGCAACACTGCTGATAACCCCACATACTACTCCCATTATCACTTCCTCAATTGGTGCTCTGTTAATGGTGTACATCTTGCTGAGTGGGATTCATATAACATTGGTAGGCTGTCAGCAATAATTACGAGATCTATACCACATGACACGATGCGGTGGATTCTGTGAGCGACCAGCGAAGGACACCGACTCCTACAAGACTATCCCAACAGGCCGGGCTCTTGGATCACTATATTTTGATCGTTGATGATAAAGCGATAAGCGCCTGACTCCTTTCAAATCTGGTTGTTGAAGACCCACCTGATATCCTGCTCTATTGTCTTCATCCCACTAAGGTCAGTAGGGAACTCACACCGCAGTTGAGGAGGTACGCCTATCTTGCGCCAGTTGTTGGCACCAATTGGTCTCCGGAAGATGTACAAGGAGCCCAAATGCATGGAGGGGTACAACAACCTGAGGCTACCGCTGATCCCGGGCCGGCAAATCAAACAGGTGAAACATATGATGGAGATGCGGCTGATGCATTACATACAGCATTATCCGGCGCGTCATGAGATGGCTCTAGTGCTGGGGATCAATGTGAGGGCAGTGTTGGGATGTTCCTATTCCGCCTTGGAGAGTGAAGGAAATCCCACATGAAACGCATTACCCTCGACCTCCAATCGTCGAACCTGTTAAATATACAACAGGTGGAAGAATTAGGATGGCCTTCTGCTCAAGGTTATCTGAGACGGAAGGGCAGGACTCTTTTCAATGATCCAAGTTGTAATGGCCTTAAGTGCATGGGATTTCGTTTTGCTTCCATGGCTAGGAGATTTTTGGAAAGTGATGAGGGACAGAGGTGCAGGGCTTCCTTCCATGACGAGGAGAGTCACGAGCGTAATCCCACGAGATTCCATTCAAGTATTTCTTCTCCGAGTTTGATGGATTTGATGGTACGTCTATCTTTCGCAGATTGTACCTAGACGAACTATAGTGTATTAGTGACATTTTTTAGCATTAGTCTTCTTAAACTGTAGGAATATATTGCTGATAGCCTCTTATCATGTAATCAGTTCATGTTCATCTGAGTTCGCTCACCTTAGATATAACGTGAGCGGTAGTCGTGCTCTTTAATAGATGCAATCTGTGATGAATTCACTCTGTGAAGTCAATGGTGTCTTGGCAGATTCCAAGAGACTATTATATGCTGCGCCTTCCCTCAGGTATCTTGGCATCTGTATCCTTGTGAGGCTTAAAATCTTATTTTATCACATGTGGTGAATATTCCAATTGAGACTCAGAACTGTTCATGATTTTTTTATTTTCTGTTTTCTGTGTCTTAATCTGCTTCTATTTGTGGATTCACTATATGGCTACTTTATCTCGCTCATAATGCATCAGCAAAAAAACAAAGTGTACTTTTTTCTGCATCCTGTGCATCCTGAGACCCCTGTTTCCTTCCTGAATATATGGAAACTATCTTCCTGTGCATCACAGAATCTAACTTTTGGCCAGTTCGCATGTGGCTGATTTCAACTTCATTGCACTGGGTGGCACTTCCCAGACTCTACTATTTTGGGTACATGCAGGGGTTCAGAGTGGGGGAGTCAAATTTTGCCGTCAATAATTTGAATTATCGATTGGTTAGTCATCTAATACAGTGAAGGTCTGAAATTTTGCATGTAGCTAGAATAAACTACTATTTATAAGAAAATCAAGCAAGTTTTGCTCTCTGAACAATTTCACTTTTGCTCAGGAAGAATACTCATTATCAGAATGCAAACTGACGTTCAGGATGCAAGCTGGTTTTCGGAAGACCCAGGATATACAGGAAGACCAAAATGGAAACTGTTTGTTTTTGCTGATGTACTAGGATCCCACTTCAGCCTGCGACATTGTTGTACACCCTACTTCGCGTTCATTGCTCGTACGATACACCCTCCCAGGGCTAACCCTCAGGAACTATACACCCAGCTTCAACGAGGTGTATTTAAGTTTCCCTCCTGCCCCTCCTTCTGCTTTTGTGTTCCCACTCTTTATATGTTCCTCTTCACTCTTCAACCATGCCACCACGTCTAGTACCCAATTCCCACCTACCTACATCAACCTCTGTCCAAGATCCTTGTCTCTTAGTTGAAATATCAATAGACATGCATTTTCTTTTCCTTTGTCTTTGTTGAGTTCTATTTGGTCAGAAGATGACATACGTCCTCAGGGCACCTTATGGCTCACTGAAGCAGCAGTTAGAAAAGGCAAAATTGGTAAACTACGTCTAGATATTCATGGGCAATTGTAATGTTTCCCTTGGGCTTAGATGTCCTGCTGCGCAGCCAAAGAAGATTGAGACTGCGAGTGGAAAATGAAGTAAGACTCTGCCGGGTACCGCCGTCCATCGCCCGGTTGCGGAGAGAGTCTAAGTATTCAGGGCAAGCACCAGATTCGCAGTTGGGGGATATGGCACTCACCTAACCATTCTTGCATACAGGAGCCTGGTGGAGTGCAGGCACTTTGACCCAGCCATCGACAACTCAAGTACTGGGTAGCGCAAAAGAAAACTCATCTAGCTATCACAATCTGTCTGGCTAACAATTGAGCACAAATTATGGTTCTGTATGGTGACATTGTCTACACCAAATCATGGTGTGGGTTTTTCGATCCTAGGATCACATCTGGTGTCTACACAAATTGGCGAAAGCAGCTCAAGACCAATAAGACAGCCTGCATCCTTGAACACTGCCGCTTTACCGACACAAAAGTGGATGCAATCACTCTCATCACACGCACCCATCTCCCAGTGAATGATTGACTTAGCCTGAGTCAAAAACAGCACCATAGAGATGGTATTTGGGAACTCAGCCGTCACCCAAGGATGCCAGTTGAAGACTCGGCTAGGACACTCCACGCCTCTAACCTGTGTCAAAACATAGCACAGCCCGGTGGTACGATATCGCGCAATCTCAGAGTTACTGTTCATTCCTATATATCACTCAACACCCTCTCCCTGATTTATTTTAACAGAGTCAGAATTCTTAACTGATTGCCAATCAGCAGTCAGAATCCATATCCTTCCCCGAACCGGTGCCAGAAATGTGTGACCCCTGTTCCTCCACCCTCACTGTTGTGCTACCCACTCATACCAGGAAATCGCATAGTGTATCCTAGCAACACCGAGTATCAAACTTCGGCTCGTCTTTTTCCAAAGGCAGCCCATGGAAGAGGAAATCCAATTTGTAGAATATCTGATTCTGGCTATGGGTGAGGGTGCCCTCAGGCTATGTCCGGAACCCAAAAACCACATCCCCTACAACACTTCATATTTTCGATAGTCATAATACATTCTCGTGTGGCTCCCTGCCAACCATGTCCATGATCCCCACAATCTCATAGTTCTCGAGTCACGTCTTGATAATGGAAAGGATACTATCCCAATACTCAAGACGGCCAATAGGAGATACCCATAGCTCAATCGCAGGTTTTGGAAGAAACCTGGCAGGCCATGGAAAAAGGTGAGTATCAGGATGAGGAGGAGGTGGAGGTGGAGGTGGAGGGAGCGGAGGTGGAGGAGGAGTTATGGCTAGAGCCTGAGCAAGAGGAGGAGAAGAAGGACTAGGTGGAGGTAGAGCGGGAGGAGGAACGGGAGGCGCCTCCTGCCAGGGGGACAATTGTTTTGGATGATGTCAGGATCGATACCTAATGGGGCGTCAGTTAACATGTAGATCAAAACATGATAGCTAATTGAGGAGATCGGATGATGAACTATGAGCTCAGACCCCAGAACAGGTGTGAGAGCTACCCCATGCGAAATAGAGGAGGTCTCAAGCTCAAATCATTGTGCGCCATCTATGCAAACGAAACTTGAAGAGGTTCACAAGGTTCTATGGGAGATGCCGTGAATGGCAGACTAGTTAACAAATACCAGGCGGGGAACTGCACAGCGTTAGGGACTTGATGGTGCCTGAGACTCCCTTCCTTCTAGCCTACCAAATGTCGGCGACAAACGTCCCACCTCCCCAGCCCTTGGTTTGATTGATACGCTGACTCATACCACACCAGTCAGAGACACCCAATAAGCACCTCGCCCAAATTAACTGCCGTCCGCCAGGTTCCCAGCCCTGACAGAATGAGCACCTCTATTGATACCACCGGCACCATGGGCTTCTTCAATGTCTACTTTTCGTTGTGCTCGAAATAACACGCTATCACAATTGCCCCAATTGTCACTTGTAAGAAGACACGGGGTGTGATAAAAATCATATAGAATTCCCTTGCTTCTCGCAGCACTGCCTTTTTGTTCCTGTTTTGCCAAACTGTAGTGTCTTATACTAAATCTTATTTTGCTTTAGTTTCAAATTTTTAGTTTCTGATTCCTTAACTAGTATCTGATAGTAAAGATATCATTGCACACCCTTACTTCAGTTTCTTGTATGCTATAAGGTTGGCAGTAGTCCCTACTGCTCCTTGCATTAAAATTTGAGAACGTCTGTTCTAGATCAGTAATTCTCCACATTCTGTCCTTAACTGGGCATCGGCTGACTAAACTAGTCAAAGGCATAAGCGTGGGGTGAATTCAGATTTCCCGAAGTTCAGTGGGGTTCATTTGACATGGGAAGATTATATTCAATAATTCTAATCTGTTTTAGGTATTGCTAGTGTCTTGCTAGTATTAGTCTCGCTAACTGATACTCGATTGGGCTAGATTTTGCTTAGCTTCCTACACTAGCGACCTCTATTTCATCGAACCTTTGCAACAAGAGTCTGTAGCATCATGGTCCATGTCAAGATTACGATAATAATGAGAACCAGCTGGAATTCCCTTACTACTGGTGCATATTCTCTTTCAATAACCATTTATCGTGTGTGATGCTACCAATTCCAACTGAGCCTTAGGGTATAAGACCCGACCTGTTCTTTGAAGATAAAAACAGATTCCTCATTTTCATGACACAAATGTTACTTTCCATTGTTGTAACTCCTAATGCCTATTTTGGCTAACATTGATGCACTGTTCAGAATTCAACTATGTATAGACAACTGCAAGCCAATTCATGCAGCCAGCCAACTCCCCAAGTCGTAAAAATGAAAAGGTATAGACGCAAAGTCATATCTGATAGCGTAGGATCAGCAAGAACTTGTTCGAGCACACAACAAAAGGAATCTAGGAGCTTGTGGTGCTCACTGCCGAATAAGCATTCCTTGCATTTGCACCCTACCTCATTCAAAGTAACTGGAAAACGCAAAAGACCACCCAAGAGCCATGAAAGAAGGACTCTTCAGAGCAGGGGGTATAACAATATGGAGGCCTAACTAGACCCACAAGTCTATCGCAAATATTTCGTCTGAGCTATGACAGCACTTATGATGACCAATACTACCGCGGATCAAATAGGACAGAATCAGATACTCAGCCAGACGGGGAAGACAATAATGATCCAGAGGCTACTTGAGTGGGGCTGCTATATCATTTACGAGCGGTCGGTGGACCAACAAACTATTGTATATGCAGTGTTCGAGTTTGGACCACCTCAGGGTCATAGGAGGCAGCAGGAATGAGATGAAGGCCACCAGTTCGAAGATGTATAATACACCGTAGTGCGTATACTCCACTAGCACTCCGGTTGTCCAGCCTAGCGCGATATATATCATCACTAGACACTCACAGTGCCCCAGCATCGGGTGTTATAATTTACAGTCCACCTAGTGAATCGAGTATGCCACATGTTGAGAACATGTGACTGAGTACTCCTTGATAGTGGAATATGCGATAGGAATAGGGGTGGCAGTAGTAAAGCAGGCACAAGGAACTTATTCTGTAGTGTATCCACTTTAATGACCCACTCTCAGCCCCAGTTAGTTTGATGTCTCAGGTACCCTGTGCTTGGCTTCAGGCGTTCAATAATATATCTGATACAGGAAATATGAAAGCATCGGAGGAAAGCATTAACATAGTAAGTGGACAGAGATAGAGTGGAAGAAGGCCCTCGCCGATGTCGGGTCTAGTACTTATTATGAAAGATATGCAACAGCCAGTCGGGAGTAAGATGATAGTTTGTTTCGAAGGTAAAAGTTGAAATAGGAGAAGTATACGATCTCCGGGAAGATTTGACGGCATTTGGACGCAGGGTGGACTATGTACTGGAAAAGGATGCATTTATGTACTCCCCAAACAGATATGAGGTTGGCCTGCGCTAGTGGGAGAGATTTCTCCCAATAACTAAGAAGTATAAAACTTCATCTAGAAATTCAACTTGCAATTCCGGGCACCCTAGATTCCGGAGGGCATATGCAGTAAGTACTCTAGAGGCCTGAAAATGCATGGCATTGTTGAACCCAATGTTCTTTGGCCTATCAACAGGAGAATGATCTGCTTAACATGTGCAATCCTATGTTATACCCTATGAGCATGGCAAACAAGAGTATATAAGAAATGATACGAGTTCTATCCTGATGTGGTTTGAGGTCAGCCCGATCCCGATCGCAACTTGATTTCTTTTTGACAGTAACAGGATCAAAATCACTAAAGATCGTTTTGCCTTGCAAACTCAGACCTTAGCCAATTGTACACTGTGGATACAGGCGATAATTTGGGAAAATATTCGGGGAACAATCTGGGAAAAGATAGAGAAGTAGCATAGTGTGCAATAGGATTGTTGTGAAGGGTATACCAACGATTGGGCAGCGGTAGCCGCCGAGCTGCAGGATTAGGCATGGAGCCATGCTAGGTATCGGGCACCCCACTAAACTCATTATTCCGTCAATTGGGCAGCAGGAGCAGCCAAGCTGCTGAATCAGCCATCCTGGCATGCTACGCGATGGCCAGCACCCCAAATTCAACTCCCAGCAGGCTGTGCAATCGGACATTTTTTGCGCAGCAGGAGAGTCAAAATGATTCACAGGAGTCCGATATATCGTTTGATTTCCACCAGATGTCAGCTACCCATGTTCTCAGATTTCATGATTCTGATCCGCCTAGTCCAGATGGTTCAAAGATGGTGACCAGGAGACTATCATTGTACAAAACTGTGAGTATTACTCTATTGCCACGCCATTCACTAAGCCATGACAGAATACAGCCAGGACAAGAGGAGACAAGCGATAGTGAGCAGGCAGATGCGGAGCCAGGACGCAATGGGACCCTTCGTGAGAGTAATTAGGAAAAGAAGTATGTGTGGATTATGTGTCCAGTAAATTAATTAATAGGTTTTGTTTGACAGTATGTAGATATGAGATCGTCAAGCAATATCAGAGTGATTGGAAAAGAATTAAGATAGGTTAGACGGCATGGGGATCTATGTGGGATGTAGATATAGTGAACTTGAACATTATAATCATCGGGTGAGGTCAGAAAGAAGATAACAGGGCGTATATACGAGTTTAAGATGTATCAGCAGGGCATCCAGATATGAGACAAGACAATTCAAATACAAAGGAAAAAGTCATATTAGGATCCGGAGTGAGAGCATGTAGTGGGGGTGAAATCCGGAGGTACAAGCGATTGGAGGCAAAGAGAAGGATGAGAGGGCTCAGGATCATGCGAACCTGATGTGACCACTTGGAACGAGCGAACCCTGGACTCTGAATATAAAGATCAAAACTCAGGATGAAAGACTCCCGGATCAGAGGTATTCAGGATGGAATGGCCGATCGTCATCTGTGGCCCTGATTGTTAGGCACATTAGAAGCCCATGTATGAAATTCTGGAATCCAGCGGACAGACCTCCGAAGTGCACAGACCCCTGCGCACAGATCTCTAAAATACGGCCATCATACCCCTGCGGTTCCGACATTGGCCAAATGGAATAATCATTTAATACCTGAAGGTTCTGTCTTCAACCCACACATCCCCTACAGTTATTATTACTATGTCATGGTTACAAATCAGTCTCTGTATCTTGATACGAGGATTGCGACTGAGTGGTTTTCGCTGATTGCTAGATAAGAGGTGGCGCTCTATTAGTACTAAGTGATACGGCAAAGTTTCATTGGTTGGTTAAGATGTTATGGCACTTCAAAGATAGACCAACCAACATATGCAACTAGCTTCGTAAGAAGTAAGCATATGTTTACACTGGATGAGAAATCTTGATCAGAACATGAGCGGAATGAACGACTGATATGATAGCAAGCCAGGCTACATATATAGACTAAGTTCATACAGTGCAGAGATCGAATGCAAGTAATTGGAAAGACAATTAACTTTGTAAAGGATTTAGCTGAAGTGGTGTGTGTGTCTTCAGGGTCAAAGGATGTTCGCACATTCATAAAAACAAGACGAAGTCAGGAAGGCCCTTCGCTAGTATAGGAGTAAGGAGTACTCTCGGAAAATACTATAAGTAGACAGGGTCTCGCCGGATAGATAGAGGGATCATCAAGCACTGGAGAAGAGATCTTATCAGTATAAAAAGTTATCAGGCTATAAAAACCTTTGTCTTACCGATTACCTTTTTGTCTTACGATTATGTCTCATGAGAGAACGTTAACCATAAGCCTTTCGGGACAAATCTCCGTATATACCTACTGAGGCTTAGTTCGATATCACAGCTACACTATCGACTACCCCTAACACTGCTGTAGCTGTTTAGAATCATGGGTGTTCATGACCCAACAGCAGATCGCCAGACCGAGTCAGGGCGCAGAGTGTGTACCTGTCCGTATCAGGATAGCATCAGGGTGAGTGACCTTTGGTAACGCAAAATCACAATACAACATCAGATTGACGTTACGTCCTGATTCACGATGGACTTTATGTGCACTAAGTGCACAAGAAGCATAGGGCGCTCCAGGCACCGAGTGTTATTAAGGCGGATATATACCGTTTGGACTGTCATGAGAGACATCGTTGTCTGGGTTTAATTAACTGAGTATTGCGCTGTATTTTCCTTGGCAGTCAAGGAGAGCGTGTGTGAAGGTTATCACTGACAGCGTGGCACTTCGGGTATGTGGGGATTCTGTCCAGGTCAACCCCAAATGGATCTGGTGCTAGGTAACTCTCGTGGCACCTCAACTAGTGCATGTGGCCAGCAATCAACTTTGCAAGACCCATGAAGGTGTGTCAAGAGGGGGAGGGTGGTAGGGGTAGTATTCTGGGGTTTGGTAATCATGGGACCAATCTTCCATATAGAGACACATGGCCCTGGTCTGGATGGCTGGGTAGGTTCTGGGCATAAGCTCTGGAGAGGAGAGGGGCTCTAAATTTGCTTCACAGCCAACTGCGACCAGATGGAGGCGGGAGAGGACTAACCACCTGCCAGTTTTGTTTCTTTTGATTTTATTTATCTCTTATTATTATAGTTTTAAGTATTACAGTACGAAACTAGCTATAGGACGAAAGGTGCTTGCAGCTTCAGCTATAACTCCAAATACCCAAGGTGTATCCAAAATCAGTCCCTTCGATACCCTACTCCCACTAAAAACCCTCTGACCCGGCACGACAGTAGCGGAAACCCTCATACAAGTCAGGTACTCTGTGTAGAAAACTACAAAAGGAAAATACAGGCCTGAGCTCCGACAGAATCTCCGCAGACAAGCAGAAAGAAGGGAACCAAATGACCGCGAGATCTGAAAAGAGAAACCCAAAAGTGTACTACTGCCCCAACCAACAGACCCTATCAGCATTCCTAACGAAGGGGCTTTGCGGAAACTGAAATGCGTTGAACATAGGTTGGCTGAAGTGGCGGGCCATAGACAGACCGGGGAAGTGGCGACGCAATCGAAGAACCTCAAGGCCATGTGGCGTAAGCGAATCAAACCAACCCTCCGGAAAACAACCAAGATGAAGGTAGCAGTAGGGTGCCAGTCAGAAGAGGAGAGCATGACTGCTATAAGGCGGCCAGCAGGTGAGTGGAAGGCTGTCACCGAGCGACAGAATGAATGATGGAGGAGGAGAGTAGAGATATGGAGAGCGGAGAGGTAGGCCCAAACAGGAAGTTCTAGACCGACAGACGAAACCGAAATCCCAGTATTTCGACAATGCCGACCGTACCAACCAGAGATGCCAGGAGATAGTGCAATACCACAGACCGGAGCCACTGGGGCAACTACTTCACTGCTAACCTGAAACTGGAGAAGGCCATTGGCGAGAAAAGGGTTGCCAACCGTTGGCAAACGCTAAGCGAGAGCAGCGAAGCGAAAGCGGGAAAGGAGAGATAAGTAACCATGAACTCCCTAGACAAAGACTGCCTAAGAGCAAAGCCATTAGAAGATGAACAGAGGGGAGAGGAGGTGGGTAGCGTCACCCTCCTATGCAGTGAGGCTATTAGAACATGGGAGAGGGAGATGGATGGAGTTGACGATGAAATCTCATGTTGTTGAGATTTCATTCGCCAGAGATGTAGAAGACATCGTTTGTGCTAACTACCCGCCAGTAACGGCTCTTGTTTTTCAGCTGTTCCTTCCTGAATCCAAACCCTCCTGACTCATACCCTTGAGTTACACTATCTTATGACTCTCAATCAGTCATAGTGTGGAATATCTCCACCGACTCTCCTGAGTCAACTGGTAACGTACCTAAACCAATTATCATTTAAATAACAAGTCCTTTGTGCAACTCATGTCAGATAGATGAAACTGTAACAACACTTGAGAAATATAGCTACAAGTGCCCACGTTACATGCCTATTAGGTAAACCCTAGAGTAACCACAGTAGGGAAGGTCAAGTATACAACGTATACAGAGTAGACTAGCATGAGGACCAGGAAGTCTACTAGCGAACTTTAGTACTATTTGCTTGCCTCAGGGGAAGCCAGGGTAACTCAGGCAGCGAAAGTGACCTTGTTAGATAGGGTAACCTTTCAGAGGGATAATTCTATGGGACTCAAGTAAACAGTAGAAAGGTTACAAGGGTTGCGCATGGACCTTACAGGTGGTCGCGCAGACTTCCATCCGGATTTTACCAATGACATGGTAAAGTTATCTTACCTTGAAAATGATGTTACCCTACTCCTGGGTCTCAGTTACCCTACCATCAGATCCTGTTACCCAAACTTGATCGCTAGGGCCATACTGGGACTTTGAAATAATATCTGTAACTGAGCCCGGAATTAGGTGTTACTTGTGCTGCTGGTACCTCAAGTATACCTGGCGTTGATATGGCTACAGAAGGGGTCAGGTCCAGTTGGTAACTTGACCCGAGTGTCCAACACCCCTCTCTAGCCCCGATCTTAGCACTTTTCCCACATGGCTAACGGATAGGTAGTTGATAAACTCCATAGAAAATCGGAGTATTGGAGGAGCTGTCACAAGACTTTATACGTCGCCACCATCCGTCCGACCAGAACCTATTCACAGGATATATAGGGGAGGTGTGAGCGATCTCCCCAAGGGAATTAGTTTTGTTTTTTGGTTTTGTTTGTTTTGTTTTTGTTATGTGTTTGTGGGTTTTGTTTTGGCCATATCTGATGATGCATGCTATTTCTTGTACCTTAAAACAACGAAT
>QOVD01003507.1:0-17611 GCA_003521225.1 Tuber microsphaerosporum | reverse complement strand
AAAAAAAAAAAAAAAAAAAAAAAAAAGCGATCTCCCCAAGGGAGGTCAACCACTTTGCTGCAATTTAACACCTAAAGGGTATAGGGAATCTCGTACTAGCCTGTGGGTAGTAACACAGTCCACCCGACGGTCTATTGGGAGTTTCAGGGACAATCAGAATTGCTTCCAGAACTCACCCAATAGTATGTTGGTGCCAACCCTGAGTAGTATACCATATGTGAGTAAAATCATTGGACTCAAGAAGCACTCGTCCAATCACGGTAGAGAGAGATCATATTGGATTGGTTCCAGGTAGCACCCGTGGAAGCCAACACAATCATACATCTTAACGAGGGAGCTGAGTAGTTAATCGAAGCTAGTATATGCATACAGTGGAGACAAAATAACTATGAAGCTTGGATAAAGACAATAATGCTGATCAGCTAGTGAGTCTGATTGAACGAGAGTCCAGGCGTCGACATACAGTTCACCACTGGAATGTTAAGGATTGTAAGTGATTTTCTCTCTTGCTGTTGTATTGGAGATACATTGCAGAAACCACTGCCGGTTCGTGGGCTTAACTATGCCTGAGCTATCTGACATCTCTGAAGGTTTATTCTGCCGGAACGGGTATCCAGGAGAATCCTGAGCTGAGCAGCATGCTTGTCTGAGATCAGGGCAGTGATTGGGTATTACTTGGCTTTATATCTATATCTACTACAAATAAGCAAAGAAAACTCTACCCTGATAACCATCTATTCTCAAGAAGAACTTGAAATGAGTAAAGCTTTCAGGCCCAATAATATTAAGTTTTACCTTTTGATTCATTTATTTTAAACTTTGCCTTTATCTTTATTCTACTTTGAGACTTGATGCAGTCGCAACCTTTGGATCTATTTTCCTATCCGGGGCCCACATTACAGAAACTCGAAGCTCATAATGTGAGTCACATGCAATAGTCATACCTCATATGACCACAATCGTGAGTCATGTAAAATCATCAAACATTAATATTATAACAATCACCCCATCCGTGCAAGTCATGTGAAACCAAATCACAAACCTCTGACTCATCACCATGAGTCATATAAAACCATATTCTTCATTAGACAGCTTTGTCACAGTTAACAACAGGATAGCATTCTTTTCCAGCTATAGGGTATTGCATTCCCCATTTACCACAATGCCATACAGGTGATTCCACTCTAGAAGCCTCTATGTTACTTCTCACAAACTAAAAATAGAGGAGAAAAGTCATCCCTATTTACCCAATGTTTCTCTACCTCTTTGATTCTATCATTCTCTTAGACCCGAAATAAAGAAATAGTAGAGAAGTAATTATACATATATATATTAACCAGTTGGAGTGGAAGGGAATCAAAAGGACATGATGGGATACTACTTATATAGTTGGAGAATGCAATTGGAGAGTGTTTTCCCTTCCTCTGTTGAAAGTACTAGACTAGTCAAATTGCTTAAGATAAGAGCCCATTTCATCCTGACCTGGGTACAAGAGTCTGTTTTTATGCTAATGTCTCTACCTTCTAAACTAGTATGACCAGGGTAGATACACAGAGATATGTATAGTTCTGATCAGATAAGGCACAAATCTTATAGTCTTGATCAATTGGCTTTTCTGGCAAATTTAATAGTTTGACCTGACTGGCCTCTACAGAGTACCAGAATCTAATCAAACAATAGATTGGAAGATAGCTTAAACTATAATAGATGGCATTCACAAAGGTAAGATACCTCTGATTCTGTTGACCTCTACCAGTTTGAACTATAGTATGTATTATTCGTCAGTGACAGAAGAATGTAATATTTCATTTGAGGATACTGATTGTTCAATAGATAATTCATTATAGGATTCTGTCTATCCTGTTTCCCATGGTCTTCAAATACTGGCAAAGGATGAATCCCCATCCATATCTGCATTCTCTCAAGATTTGTTTATCTCTCAAATACAAACCTGATTCCAGAGTTTTAGTGAATCTTGATTTTATATTATTACTTACCTATTGTCAAACTAATCAGAATATGCGTTACCTAATTGAAGAAGTGAGGGCCTGCTATTTCTCCAATATTAAATACATGCAGAGGTATTGGTTATTGGATTCTATGAAATCTTGAATAAAACAAAATTATGCTAGGATGTTGAAATATCTCTTCTCAGCTACCCAAGAAGAAAACACCCTAATCTCAACCCCAACTAGGAGGTAGAAGAGTTAGAGTAGAGTATTAGGGATGCTTTACTACTGGTAGGAGAGGCAACCCAATGTCCCACCATATTTGTTTTTTATTCAAGTCTATAAAGTAAGTGAGTCACTTAAGATTTCTCATTTTAGCTATCCATAGTGTTTTCACGGTTGAGAATCGTAGCTTGAGATGTATATAGGGGAGGGTTACTTTGAAGCATAGTACACTTGCCAGTTGGGGAGAAAGGTACCTGCCTGATGTGAGTTGAATCAGGATTCTGGTTCTGATGTGGTTCTATCATACATATATGAGAAAGACCTAAAATATTCATAGATATTTTGTTACTGGTTCTAAGAAAAATTATGTAATTAGAGCAGTAGTTGATTGCCAGTCCAGAGGAGACACATAACAGGTAGAGTTTGAGTAATATACTCAGTGTTCTGTGCCTTGGTAGATATGAGAAAATTATATGTCTTGTCATAAGATAGTGGGTGACTATTCTGCCCTACTCGCTTAAGATCTGCATACAGGTTTGTATTAAAAACAATTTGACTTATTATATGATTGCTGAAAGAGAAATTGAAGTGCACTAAATTCTTCTGATTACTAGCAATTAATACAGAAAGAATGGGTCTTGCGAAATGCTCTGGAGACTGACTTTTGTTAGCCTCAAATTAGGCTAGAGATGAAAGCCCCTCTAGGATTTTCAAATGCTTCACACTGATCTTTTTTAATGCCTCTTATCTCCTTTATATTTTATTTCCTTTTCCTACCCCTTATCTTTACTTAGCTTTAATCTTTTTCATCTGTCAAAGTCGTAAGCAATAATATATAAGTCTCTATACTCACAATTTTTCCAATCTTTAATGTCAGGCTAAGACAACTTACAAATTTTCATTCAAGTTGTTTATTTGCAGTCAGACATTTGCCTAATTATAACAGGGGCACTGTATAGAAAGCTGAATCCTAAGATTGCAACCACACCGAAGACTTAAAGTCAAAAGAAAAGAGAAACTTAAAGTTAAAAATAAAAGAATCAAAGGGTAGAACTTAATATCGTTCATTAGAAAGCTTCACTCAGTTCAAATTCTTGTGGATAGATAGTTATCAGGATAGCACATAGTGCAGTGGCAAGTACGAGGCATAATTGAGATCTATGATAGAGAATCTATTTCTCGGGATTTCACTATTCAATCTTTCACTCAATACTATGTCACAAAATCCTCCGCTTCCATATTTTGCTCGAAGGATCATTGTGACTTCATCTGCATTGGGAAAAGTTTCCTGCCTCATATCTGCCCCACTCTGCACTATCTCACTCAATTGGGAATGATGAATGATACTCAGTTTAGGCTTCTACTCTGACAGGAGCGTGAACCTTTCCCTGGCTGTAAGGTGCAGCTTGATATATAGGAATATACCTTGTAGCATCTGAGTAAGAGAGGCAATCATTCTAACATTCAGCTCTGCTGCTCTTGCAGATCAGACTCGAGCTGCCTGAGCTGGATCATGGAGATATATCTGTGAAAACAGAGCATCTTGGCCACCTAGTGAAACTTGAGGACCCTGCTGGTAATAGAGAGTATCATGAATTTGGAATAGCTGAAAAACCTGTACAATAATACCTGTTATATTATCAGTATTATAACCATTTGATGTAAAGGAAAACAGTGAATTCCAGTGACGGATCTCCTGTTGGAACAATCTTGACTGACTATCTTGCCCAGTCATTATGGTATTAAGAGGTTCAGGCAATGCTCTCATCCTCTCCAACTATTGTATCACCATGCTTGCAACAGGCCTCACATGAACCTGGCCTGGTACTGTGTGCATTTTGCACTCTTTCTGCCTAACAGTACAATGCATGGCAGGCATGGCAAAAAAGTTCCATGCAACATAGTATGTATTCTGTCAACTCATGACGGCACTCAAGAAATATGATGCGCAGAGAATGAACTTGAAGATTCGGATCCACATCCGGTACAACATCAGGCAGGGCAATAGAAGCTATGACCCTTTGAGCCCTCCTTACCTGATTTTGGCATCTTGCTGTCTAGACTAGATATATATATATTAGTAAGCTTTCTATTGATAAAAGATTCAAAATTATTAGGGGTAAGCAGAGTGTCTTACACAGAACTCTCTACAAGTCCTCAGATGATACCTGTGAGGATCAAGATCAAACTCTCTGATTTCTCTCTCCCACTGACATCTGCTACACCTGCAGCTCTTCCTATTTTCCTACACCAATATACAATAAATAATTAGTATAAATATACTCTATGGGTAGAAAACCTGGCAGAAAACTTCTCTAGTAGGAAATATCAAAGGAGAAAGAGAGATATGTAGGTACTAGGGGTAGTAGTATCCACTGTAAAAGAACTGATCTTTATCTTAGTAAAGGTCTTTCTAGATAAAACACGAGAATAGATAGTAGTAGAAAGGAAGAAAAATAGTAAATGAGAAGGGTGTATAAGGGGAGAAGCGAGGTATGTATAGAGAAGAGTGTAAGGGGCAGAAAAGGTGAGTTGTGGGTGAGAGTTGTAAATGAGATAGAAAAAGAGTAGAAAGAAGAATAAAAGAAGAGCAAAGTGGTAACAGAAGAAAGAAAATGATAGCGGTTGGAAGAAAGAAGTAGGGGAAAGGGAGGAAGAGAAGATAATATACCAAGTTAGGAGATGTCAAGCGAAGCGATTCTCCAGGATTTGTGTGTAATAGTGTTTGACTGCATTTTGTGAGAGTTGCCAGAGGGTTTGTCTAGGCACACAGATGGGATTAGATAGCTATCTGATGATCAGAACTGGTATTAAGATAAGTATGTACAGTACATATTAGACTTTTCAGAATTCTATTTTTATAGTTTCATTTAAGCTATCTATATTGGGAGTTCGTTCCCTCACCACACGTTCCCCAATAAGTAACTGTGACTACTAGAATTTCTCCTCCCCTCCTTTATCTCAGTTAATTCTACCTATCACCCCATGGCTCCTGCATCTCACATTTATCCACAAAGTACTAAGCTTCATCACATCCAGCTGCTTGTTATATGTCAAGCTCCTACCAGTACAGGTTCTCATCTAGAGATAATATTTGTAAAATGAAGATTAATACAAGCACTAAAGACCTTTCGCGAAGAGTGCTTATTCTGATCAGTAACACCTTACTAGGTATATGTTGATAATTCGGGGTCTGACATTATTAAAAATATTTAGACTATGTAAAGTCAAATAGTACCAACCAGATAGCAAGCACAGGAGGTGAAGCCTATAGTACAAAAGAGAAATCACAGGACAACTGAAGTAAGAATTAGAGCTGGTGAAGAAGCCATCGGAGCAAGAATCTTAGTAATCACAATTGCAGAAATGAAAACATAGGATTTTGAAATGGTCATCTACAATAGAACCCCTTCATCAAGTTGTATTTGCAATACAAGTAAAGTGTTTTTAAAATTAGGAGACAATGATAGAGAATTAAACTCTAAAGAGTGGTACTACAGTTCAATTAGAAAACATTGCCGAACATTATGAAGACTTTGTGACGGATGCTCTAATGATAAAACAAGGTGATATTCCAGATGGTGATATATTTTGTGATCTTTTTGGCCTTGACTACCAAAACATGGTGTCCTTTGCCAGTATGTACAATTTAGTTCTACTAACATTTAACTTGAAGGTATGCTAAAGGCAGCAAAATTGAAAACATTAGTAACTATGATTAGTCACAGGGTGACTATACTTGCTATTCTATATGTCATGTACATGTTTATCAAAATAAGACATCTGACAATCAAATAGCTATCTAATGTCATCAGTGTATGGATAGAATAGAACTTGTACGACCACTACATTTAGCAGTCAGCTTGAACCAGCACACACAAACAGCATAGTACCTTGTGGTATGACACCACCCTCCACTTTATATAATCATCCTTGTCTCCCTCTCCACTCTTCTTTATTACAACCATCTCTTTCTTCTTTCTTTCACGCCATCTTCTTACATCTGTTATTATTCTTTACACTTTTGCTCTACTAACTATTCTCCTATTCCTCATCTATCTCTTTTCCACTGCCCAATACTTTCTCTTTGGATATATCACTTCTCTTCCTTCAACCCTCCTGAAATCACATGACATTTTACCTTTCAGTTATCCCCAATCCTTTACTTTTCCAGCATGAAATATTTGCTAAAGGAAAATTCAGATTATTCATACCCGGGTCAGCCCCAATTAGCTCTGCTCCACTCTGTACTTAATACCTCTCCCTTTTGGGTCACATGGTGTAATCCAGGTGGGGATCGTTCTAACGTACAACAGCTCTTATAAACCAACCACTAACAGAGGTTGTATATCAATATACCACAATATGGCGAGTTGTAGGTGTAGAAAGTGACAAAGAGACAATGAACTCTCTGAGTTTGATCTTATTACGAGGGTTACCTGTATGAGAACTTGTAGTAAATGCTGGGTAAGAATTTACCATTAATCCCTGATAAAGGAATATCATTAATGAATAAAACACTAGATAAATAACAATTATTTAGACAATGCAAGAGTCACTAAGAATCTGGCACAGGCGGCCCTAGATGCAGAATATTCTATTTCTGCACCTGAGGCAGTATTACAGGCTGTCGTGCTGGATAATTGTCGTTTTTGAATATCCATTATTGAGCACTATTGAAAATAGATTGTGCACCAGCTAGGTTCCTTGGACCTCGGTTCTACTGCATTACAGACATAGCACTGGCAAGCAGAATAACAGCGAGCAGAAAATGCTCTGTATCTGAGAGCAGGGACCCATGAGCCATATTACAAGTATGGTGATCCAATCGTGGTAAGAATGAAAGTATTGCCTGAACCTCTGAATAACTTGATAACTGGTCAAGATGGTCAATCAAGGTTGTTCCGGCAGAAGATCGATTGATAAAATATCTTGTTTGCTATTACATCTCTCCACTATAATACGAATGACAGGACAGGCATGATCCATGAAGGCATTCAGCTGTTTCAAATCCATGATGCTCTCTATCATCAGCAAGGCCCATTGGATCTGCCAGGGGGCCGAAATGGTCTCTACACCCGTGTTGGAAAGTCTTCGCACCCCTTTATAGCTATGGATTCCACCCACTACCCTCTCATTACACTAATACCAATTGATTAAGTTAAGTGGTAATAAAATAATAAAAATTCCTTTTCGATAGTTTAATAGCCCAGGTGAAATTATATGTAAAAATAGAGTAGGAATAGGAAGAATCTGTTTGGCTCTAGATACAAGGAAGAAACTGTCACAATTAAGCTAAATATTACAACAAAACCTACCTATTATATAATAAGAACTCAAAATATTGAATGAAATAATCAGGATATGAAAACCTAGATTATGATACTTTAAGTATTAAATATTATTTTAATTTAGACTGCTTGCAATAAAACTGTTTACTGGATGGAAAGTTTATAAACTAACTTGGAATGAATAAAGTTTAACAAGAGAACACTGAAATGTGTATAAACTACTCTACCTAGCTCTAAGACTATTCTAATAGCAAGAGACATCTTCTAAAGGAAGTTTGATAATTGGTTAGATGTAATTTACTATAGTTATTAGCTCAAGACTTGTATTTAAAATGTAGTTAATGTAAATTAAAAATGTTATTAGAGTAGTGATTTATAGAGCAATATAGTAGGCAGAAAGATCAATTAAAAAAATATATTTGCCTATAGGTTTAGTTGACAATAGACTAATAAACAGTTTTATACTATAAATATTTAATAACTTAATTGTTGTATAGTAGTATACTACTCTGAGCTGAATGTATTAATATTTAATTATTTGTAATCAAATTTCACTTCCGGAAACTAGGAATACATCTAATTCCTACGAATCTTGATATATATATTCTTACAGGGCTCTAGAAGTAATTATTAAGTAGTGATCATATATTAAGAAATTTTGTTATCAAATGGTTCTGACACTACAAATTGTATTTTTGGATAAAAATGTTCACTATCAGCAGCTGAAAATTAATAAATAATTTGTTACAAAACTTTCATTTGTATCTCTTATTCTGATACTAAAGGAGCATGATATACTTTAGCTTCAATATTAAATTATTTGAGCAGAAGGCAATAAAGATAAAAAATATTATATGAAGCTCAATTTCGTTATAATTATTTTGAAAAGAATTTTAACATCAGGGTCTACAGAGTTTGTTTGATGATAACATTTTATGATATTTCATAACAGTGCACTTTGCAATTTATATTTTACTATTTCTTTTAATTGAATCTCTTTGTGCATTTATTTATGGACATTGGGTTGGTTATTGCTGTGGTGGTTGAGTTTCCAAGGGGTGCGAAGACTTTCCGGACAGGACTGTACTTGTAAACAGTAGTCCTATACATTGTAATAGAAATCTTCGTGACAATAAATTGAGTAAATAGTGTGAAAATAGATAAATAGTGTTATCATGCCAGTTGACTGCTTCTATGGTTTATGAAATTTCCCAACAATCTTATAGAATCCCCGCTAACTGAACTTGTTTCCATTAATCAATTATTACAAGATAAATGGAGAACCCTGGAGTGCAAGTGGAGGTATCTCTAAATCCACAGAAATTGTGAACATGGCATTCTACAGTAATCTTTGGCTTTGTTGTTTCTTGACAAGTTGTTTGTTCCACTTTTGAGCTATCAAGGAATCTTCAAGCTCTTCTGGGAACCTTTGGGAGAGACCAAGCCCGCTATTTAATCTTACATCCCACCCGGTTCCTGCCCAGGTTCATCCTCCAAATCAACTCTGCTCTTCGGTCAAGTTCTGCCTGTGCCTTGAGGTTAGTATAAACTTCATACTACAATATTGATATTATCAGTGCCAGTAGAGTATCTTCTAAGAACTAGTCTCGACATATCTCCTTCTGTAGCTATATTGAATGGCATGAGATTCTTGCATCAGGCAATTCAGAGACTGTTGACCTATAGCCTTAGTAGTGCATGAGTAAGTAAGATATAGGGGTTAGTTTGGTAATAAGATGCCTGTTCTGTTTTGTACATACTGTTCATACCCAGTTAGTATTTGTTCATTACAGAGTGGATGGTAGATATGGGAAAACAGAACAGAATTGTTGCATCCAAACAAACTTTTAATATTACTGAAATTCAATATTGATGTAACTTGATACTCATCAAGATACAAATTCTCAACAGCCAAATAAGCGTTTGTCCAGTACCTTTACGTCCTATTCTCAATATTCTCAGAGCTTCCATGCAGCAAGTTACCATTATACAAAAATGGGGAATACTACTTTGCTAGGTGACAAGACTGAACTTAAGCCTAATGAAATATGAAAGACATCTCATGCTACCCATCCTACTATGTCAGTATTGAATATAATCATAACTTATTCTAAAACATTAGTATAGTAACTTAGATAGTTATACTTTGGAAACTCGTTTCATGAGTGGAGGACTCAAACTTCATGCCCACAATATCAGGAAAATGTTGGAGGGGAGTTCATGGAGGCCCTGAACGCTCCTGGTCCACCAAATGGGGTCATTGTCTCAGTGATCCACCTGGTCCACTTTCATCCAATCTGGTCCACAAGTTTGAAAATATTACCAAAAATGTAGAACAGGTCAGACAAGGGGGAACCTGAGTATACCACGAGGGCTCATAACACTACTTTGGGGACAAGAAGGGCCAGATACATTTTCCTGATGTGCACTTATTCCAAGCTTCACAAAACCCTTCCTCTCCCGATTAGTAGTTTCTACTGCCTTGCTAATTATCTTAGTAGTCCATCCAATTCAACTTAGTTTCTGCAATGTAGACTACTTGTTTCTGCCATACACAAAGTTTCCCAATAAGTTATCAAAACCACTACTGCTTCTTCAAATAATTTCCACTTCCCCTTTACTGAATTTGCCAACCCATCTGGGATGAATATAGGCGATCATGCACTAAAGCACATATTTGCTATTCAAAGCTATCAAGCCCACAGTACCAGGAACAAGTCTTATCTTACAGATTGAGGGCAATCTATTCTTAAAGTTTGTGGATAACAATACAGGGACTTTCATTATAACCCACTAGTAGCATTATATATAGTCCGATAAGTGTGCTCTGTCTATATGCCAGCTCACAGGAAATGATTTGGTTACTTTGTATCCCAAGGACAAGTACTTGGAGGGTTTTCTCATTACTAAGTTCACCCAATTAACTACCAAAAGGATCAAGGCGGAATTTTATCTTAATATTAAAAGTTATATTCTCATCTCGGACATGGCAAACTGGACCAACATTAAGGTCTAACTTATATCAAGAGAATATTTCAGCCCCACCTCTATCCCTAACACCAGTCTCTTTACCATCCAAGCAATACCAATTCAGGTTACATCTATTATCAACAACATGAAGCAGAGGCTCATTATTCCAAACTTGCTACTTAAGCATTTCAAGAACTTGGCATACTACCCTTTTTATTCCCTTGGCCTCCATGTTCTTGCGATCATAGTCCCATCAATGCAGTCTGGTATCTCTTAAAATGGCAGATTCAGAATTGCTACACCAGTTCTACTACTGTTCCTGATCTCTCGTTAGCAATTACTACAAAGTGAGATCATATTATCTCTAAAAAAATGCTTTATCTTACTTCATCTACTACAGACAAGGTCCAAGAGCTTCTTGTAAAAAATGCCCATCCTTCTTCCCTTTACTCCAACCGACTATTTTCTTCATAGTTTTTATTTTCATTTAAATAATCTCTCCTCTCCATTATTTCTCTTTTGATATTTTTCTATTATGAGTATAAGGTTTTCTTTAGTAACCACCTCTGGATTTGCACTAATTTTTTATTTTTTTATTACTCTATTATTATTGGCATTATTATTATTATAATTATTATTTGATTATGCATTTATATGAGATCAGCTATATGTTCTCCCTTCATACTCTCGGTCTAGCTCGAGCTTTCAATCCACCCGTTGGAGGTAGTATGAATACCCAGGAGTAATTTTCTGATGCAAGTTCACTGTCATCAACGATTACTTAGTACAACTGCCCTGGTTTCTATATGTCCTACAACCTTGAACTTTTTCCACCCACACATCTTTATCAATATCTCAAATCCTTATCTTGCTACTACCAGGTTTTTGCCCATTATCACTATATACCTGTAAAATCAAGTCTGCAATGATAGTTTGTAATGGTTGTATTTTGTATCCTTGAACAAATTTAATACAGTGAAGGTGGTGAGCAGCCTAAAAGGGTTAATATTCAATACAAATTTAAAGTTCTTTGCACTATAACTAGACTGATCCCGCCCTGCCGCTACAACCCTATAAGCTTCCTTCAACCTTACTCTCTCAATTGTTGTATCCAACTTAATAAAAGACAGAAAACATACCACTGAAAGAAATGTTTACAGAATTATCTACCTAAGCTAATGCTGACATTGATGTAGAAATCCAGATCTACTGAGACCTGCCTACAGTGGCTGAATCCACTTGTGAAAGGAAGCACTTAAAGATCATATTTCATGTAACACCATTTCCAAAATCCCTACTTGTACTTCCACCACCACTAGGCAATATTTAGCAAAATGTAAAGTAGGAATCTCAACCCCCAGCCACTATGACTTCTGTAGACCAGGTTCTGGTCTCTACCCTAACCTCCTAACTGTAAACTCTCCTACCACAAATGCTCCAAATAGCAACATTACAACCTGCCATCTGTCTGCAATCTTATTACCAATTCCCAGTAGTATGTCTGGGAAGTAGAGAAAAAGAAAGGGGCAATCGCTTGTAATATATGATACAGCACAAATTTAGAGGATTGAGCTGGAGCAAGAAGTGACAGAGGTGGAGGAAGTGGTAAGCAAACAACCTCTTGCATTCCCAAGGCTTTGCAATAGTGTAGCTTGTACAAGCAGAGCCTTGTTGATCAGTAAAATGGAGCACGAGTGTCAAAAACTCAAGTTCTATGTAGGGGTATGAGCAGTCCATAACATACTTATTTGAGTTGGGTAGCTTGGCAGCAGGCTGGTTAAATATTATTGGGAAGTAATAAGATGATTGGGTAGGAGTTCTCTAGATACTTAGACTGCTACACCACAAGACATGTGTATAGAATCAAGCATCAGCTGTCCCCTATTTGCCATAATAAAGATCACTTTATCATTGTTTTCTAATTAATTACTTTTTTCAATTTAAGTTTTCTCCTACTGACTAGAATAGAGAATTGCATATAAAATGATGAAATTCCTAGTTATTTTTAACTCGATGTTTTGTTTTTGTCCTATTTCAGACAGATGTCAGCCAGCATTTGAGACTTACCAAACCAGTGTACATCAAAACCAGCATCAAGATTAACACACCCATAGCATTTCACCAAAACAAAAATGTAATGAAATACAATTCTCCCTCCAACTACTCTCACATACTCATACTTCGATCCACCCATCACACTATTACTGCAGTCATACCCTATAACTCACCAAGCCACATCTCACACTTCTTACTCTTGCTACACTGGCTGGGAACATCTCACATATATATATAATACACACCACATCCATGGTGTTCCATAGCTCTAGGGCTATGTTGTCCACTTCCTTTCTCATCTCAGGCTTCTTTCACCAACACCATCCTATACTGTTAAACTACAAGTATCGTGTGATAGATTGAATATTATTTTACCAGAGCCAGTTTCCTCCAGCCCACCACAACATAGAAGCACTTCCTTAATTATTATTAATAATCACGGGCACAACACTACAATATTATACAGCTCTCCCTCAAGCCACAGGCAAACAGGAAGACAAAATGGGTAGTAGGTTTGGTATTTTCGCTACCCCTACAAATACCTATATAATACCTTATCCTACAGGTGCAGCGGTAGCTTAACCTGAGTGGTGGATTGGTGGTGAATTCTATAGAAAATCACGGCCAGATATCAGTTGATTTCCATTAATGCCCACCAGCCGCTACAGATGTTGAGGGTTACCATTGGCAAGTGGCATTCACCTGGCAGTGCTAGAATAGATTGTGTGCAAATCGTGTGGCATTTAGTTAGTATTATCACATTAGAACTGGAACCTTAACTACTGAGCCCTGCGTGAAATGGCCTAATACCTTATTTTTTGCCATTGACTGGTTGCTTTAGTGTTGTGTGCGACATCAGCAAAAATTATGCTTTGCGCCTGGTGCGCCTGTTGCCTCCAATGCACTGGCCGCTGCCAACGCAAATTGAGATTCTGGATGGGCCGTCAGGCACTCATTTCGTCCAAATGCACACTCTTCCTTTCTGGCCACGCCCAATGCAAACCTCCCGTATCGGGACGCACCAGACACTCTCAGAGGCCCGTTGCCTTGTGCCCTACATCTGCCTTTAACCCTTTACATCTCCACGATCCCGCTCACCCCCGGCCTTTCTACAACCGGCTCACCCCCTTTTTTTGTTCTTTTGCTATGGATTCGTCCACAGTCCGCTCCCCTTCCTGAAGCCCCAAACGCCTACTCCCTGGCACCCTACACCTCTCCGATCCGTTTGGATTCCTGCTCACCCCCGGCCTTTCTCCATTCGGCTCCCCTCCCATTTGGTCTCTGCTTGTTGCGGATTCGTCCGCTGTCACCCCCCCTTCCCTATGCTCCAGAGGCCCTCTGCCTGGCACCCTACATGTTCCCGATTGCTTTGCGTTCCTGCTCACCCCTGGCCTTTCTCCATCCAGCTCCCCTATTTTTTTCTATTGTTGTTGCGGATTTGTCCGCAGTCCGCTCCACTTCCCTACGCCATCCAGCTTCGTATGTCTTCCCTTTACCCAATCCTCTGACAGCTACTTCTGATCTGCCCGACACATTCCGATCACTAAGCCTGATCTGCCCGACGCCTTTAATATGTTTCACATTCCGCCTAGCGCCTTTGGTACTTTTCACCTTCCCCCCGACGCCTGCATCGGCATAGCCAGATCTTCCGCTTTCTGTGAATTGCCTTCCACCTACCCCTTGATAATATAGCTCTTCGTCCGGAGTCTACCCATTGTATTACTGGCCAGTAATAACTCTCTCCACCCCAGGAAGTGTATATCATGTCCTCCTGGGGTATCTCGAACAATATTTTTCAGTCATTCTCCTCTGGATTGGCCTGATTCATTCATATTCTTTCTGGGGTCACTACGACCTCACTCTCAACTAGCAATCCCGAAAACATTCACATTTTGAATCCAGCGTTTCATTATTTTATTATCACTATTAATAAAACATACCGTACTGGGCAGGCCAGCCCTGGGCCTAATAGTCCGCATGACTGCGTATGCCATGACTAGCCGATGGATTATCTGTCAATTGGGAGTCTGCCTCTTCCGGATCCATCCCAATTTCAAGCCTTAAAGCCTCCGGAATGTCTGAATATCCCGCTGTCCGCTCTACAGGGTTGTTGATCTCCTTAGCAATACTTGCCTCCAACCTCTGCCTGATAAGCCCGATAATTCTAGTTTGGAATCCCCTACTCTTCTCTCAAGTGTCCAACTGATGTTTAAAAAGCCCTGTTAGAATTCCATCGGGTTTTGCCTACCACTAGATTTCCTCAGGGAACTCCGGATACCGGCGGCTTACCTCGCGAATTAGCACGTGTTAAGTTATCCTCATCGGTAAAGACCCCATTCTGCCAGCAGTACAGCGCATGGCATAATATGGCTGTAGTCAGACAAAGGAACGAGCCTTTTATCTTGTCCTGAAACTCCGGATCTATTCTGCCTCTAATGTTTTTACTGCTATGAAACTGTGCAAATTTCAGATTTGGGATCTGAGGTGCGAGGAACAAAAGTTCAAAATCCAGTTTACTACTTCAGGTTCACTATAGACTCAATTCATCAGGAAAAACGAAGAACAAAAAGTTACCCTATAACAATTAGGACTACAATTAAAGCGATCCTCCTTCAGAAAATATTACACCCTTCGTGCACAGGCTGCGTGGTCCTCGGTATCAAGTTTGTATAATGCTGACCCTACCTTCTTTGTGCAATGCATATACTGAGATCTGCTGGAACTGTACTTATCTCGTATCCGTCCCACCACAGTCCGCCAGATTCAGTATTCAGTCCTGCTTACTAAATAATGATAGGATATTTCTAGGAGACTTACCTATTTACTTGAGTATGTGGTAGAGTCCGGATTGTCGAGCAAATCGAATTTATGCTGGGCATCACTAGAGCATTGATGAACATCGTCTGTCAGTCTGATTGGATTCGGCAATGGATAAACAAAAAGTACCCAATCTCACATTAGCACCGTTGCCTTGGTTTGAATTGTGAGCTCAATCCCAACAGCCATATTTGGTCGGCTTCCGGTCAACTGGGCACTCTGGGTCTGTTCATCTCGTACTGCCGCTCTGAAGGGACCTCCCGGTGTTGGGATAATGTTTGATCCGGTGGGTGAGGAATCTCCTGACGAGCTGCTATCCAGAACTATAAAACCTGTCCTGCTGACTCGTGGAGCAGGTGTTATCCCTTCTGGCAATCCAATCCCTATGTCAGTAGGTGTGGCTGAGAGAGCCAGTGTAGAGCGTTGTGATTCAACAAACTCAGACTGTCTCGTTATGGGTCTCTGTGCCCGATAATCCCCTAGGTCATCCTCCTCATCTGATCCAAGTAAGTCCTCCATACTCTCCTCACTCAAACCATTGTTATCATATTCTCTATCCTGTGAATCCATACTGTCCTACGCGGGGCCCTGCTATCCGGAAAGGTGATGACCAGTGTATAATACCATAAGCTGGGTTGAAATTGGCTGCAGGGCAGATGGGGATGTTCTACGCCGGGAAAGCATACTGCTAGTCTGAGAGAGGGAAAAGGGCCAAGGAGCTCGAGCCTCTTGGGATTTCATTTTCCAGATATGTCCCTCACAGACTCCCCTCTGGCTCTGGGTTTGCCGCTGGGCTTGACGGGATATGCCGCTGGTAGGTTGTCGCTGGTAGGTTGTAGCTGCGGCATTGAGATCTTAGTTGTAAAGATAGGTCAAATTCAATATATATGGTTATTGTAAGCAAATGTAGTTTGTGTTATGAAATGCAAACCAGCAGGAAATTAAGGTAGTTTGGGGGAGTTATTTAATGTAGTTGACGGCAAAGGCTGGGTCGCGTTCTTAAGGGGCCAGGAAGATCATTACCGGTTACACGGTTTATGACATGTTATATACAGGGTTTTTGAATGTGAACCGCATTCCTCACCACGGCTGCTAAAGAGAAGGGGAAGAGCCGTCTTGGAGGTACCGCTTATCGGACTAATTATACCCTTCTATTATCATAGAGGAACTAAATCTAATTCACATAAATTGGCCAATCGAACCAGACTGGATGGGGCAGGAATACGGGTCCGGGCCAGAAACAGTAATCTAGGAGAGGATAGGCTGAATGTCACAAACCTGACTAAGCAAGAAATATGGTTTCACATGATGTATGGTTATACGTCGTAGGTTTATGATTTGTGTTACATGACCCACGCTTGTGATGTCATTGTTATAATATTATTGGTTGATGCTTGTCACATGACCACGATTGTGGTCATATAATGTATGACTTTCGCACATGACTCACATTAGAGTCATGGGTTTTACTCATGTGACGCAAGTGGCGCACATGACTTGTTATATGAATTATGATTGGTATAGGTATGTTGCGCAGCTGACTTGTTGGAAGTCAGTTGATGGATTTCGCACATGACTCGTTATGAGGTATGAGTTCGTGTGACTCAAGGGAATGAGTCACCAGGGTTAGGGTTGTGTGAGGAACGCCTATATAAGAAGGCCGTAACCGTCGAGTAGTTAATCAAGCTCCCTTCCCGCAATTTTCCCCCCCCTACCTTCACGAACGTCTCCCAACACCACTGGCTTCTGGTACAATCTTCTCTCACCACACAAACCTCGCCTGAGCTCAGGCTTCACCAGGTCTCATGGCCTCCCACCCCTCCTCCGCCCACTCCTCCCAGCACTCCTCGAGGGCTCCTACACCGATCCCACCTCACAGCCTCCACAGTATCGCAGTGTTCCTTAGCCAGACAAAGGACCTCATCGGTCAGGCTGCCGGTCCCATCCCCTCCCTCTCAGATGCGCAGCTTTCCTCCCTCACCCCAGGGGAAGCAGTACTCATCTCGCTCCTCTCCTCGGCTACGCAAGGTCTCGTTTCGCTCACCGGACGTTTCAATGCCCTCGAAAAATCCATCTCCCCCCTTCTCAAGATCCCTGACACAGTGGAGGAGCTCTCTGACAGCCTCGCACTAGTCGATGGCAGACTAGGCGAATTGCAGAAAGTCACCGACGCCACTAGCGCCTCGATCACCGCTTTAGGCAAGGACACCCACGGCTCGCTAAGAGATATTGCTGCCCGGATCTCATCCCAGCCAACTGCTCGCACCACCCCCTCCGCCCCCCCAGTGGCCCCCCCTAAGCCAC
>QOVD01003506.1:14858-41127 GCA_003521225.1 Tuber microsphaerosporum | reverse complement strand
AGTGTTTACTGTACGTCTCGGTTGGGTTTTCCTTCTCATGGGTTGCTCTTGTTTGTCTTTCCTTTCACTTGTATTGTTTGGACGTTTCATTCCTTGTCTCGCTGCGTAGGCAGTGTTCTTTTGTAAGTGGGTGGGAGTTTATGGCAAGTGGTTTTCCTGTTGTTTCCTGCTTGTAGGGTTTTTGGGGATTTACTTTGTCGTCCGTTTCGGCCAGCCGATTTTGTTTTTCTCTCTTGTCTGCGAGATGGTGCGGTTGGGCCCATACCAGAGTGTCTTGGGATGATGGCTTTTTGCACTAGCGCCAGGTTGGATTGAGGGGTTTTTTTCGGCAATATCTGATGATGTATGTGGTTTTTGTGCCCCTGTAGTTGTAAGACAAATATACTTGATATAAAAAATGAAAAGAAAAAAAAAAAAAAAGAAAAAAAAACCAACCAACAAGTAGTTAGTCACAAACGATCTCCTCTACACCTCCGGCGATTGAAATCTCAACACCATGACAAATCATCGTCAACTCCACCCCACCCCTCTCCTCTCATGTGATGGCCTCGTTGTTTAGGTGGGTGACGACACTACCTTCTCCCTCTTTTATTATGGCCTCACCTTGAGAAAGCGTTGTCCTAGAAGTTTTTTGAAGGCTCTTCTCACCCAACCCCTCGTCCCAGGGTCGCAAGCCTCGCTTAGTGATCGCCCCGGGCGGCTCTACTCCTTTCTACGTTTATCGTCGGTGTTACGGTGTCCGGACCTTGGTGAAAGTACGCACTTGGTTCTATGGCTTGCCCCGCGCTGGGGAAAGCTTTAGTCCGTAACTTCGCGGTACTCGCTATCGTCCTCTCGGTCCTAAATCGCTCGCGCATGGCCCCTTTGTCTGTTGTTTCTAGCGAGTTGTTTGCCTTCCACCCCCTCTCCTCGCCCCATCGTTTTGTCCCGCGGCCCGGTTACAGCCACTCCCTTGTTCCTCCCTCGCCATCGCTTACACCGTCGACTTGGCTCATTCTTTGGGCTGGCATCCTCTCTGCCTGGTGGCTCCACTCGCCCCCGCGACTGCCCACGGTCGCATTTCTCGGTTACGACTGTTCATGGTATTGCACCGCCTCCTTGAACGAGTGTCAGCCTTGGTATGATATAATTCTTCCTGGCTTCTTTCCTGCTATGATTGCCCCTCGTTTCTGACTCAAGGGTGATGGCCGGCCTCTTTCTGTGATCGTTAGTGAGTGTTTACTCTATGTCTCGGTTGAGTTTTCTTTCTCATGGGTTGCTCTTGTTTGTCTTTCCTTTCATTTGTATTGGTTAGACGTTTCATTCCTTGTCTCGCTGCGCAGGCAGTGTTCTTTTTGTCAGGGGGTAGGAGTTTATGGCAAGTGATTTTCCTGTTGTTTCCTGCTTGTAGGGTTTTGGGGATTTACTTTGTCGTCCGCTTCGGCGAGCCGATGTTGTTTTTCTCTCTTTTCTGCGAGATTGTGCGGTTGGGCCCATACCAGAGGGTCTTGGGATGATGGCTTTTTCCACTGGCGCCAGGTTGGATCGGGGTTGTTTCTTGGCCATATCTGATGATCCATGCCTGTTTTGTACCCGGTAGCTGTAAACAAATACAAGTTGATATAAAAAAAATAAAAAAAAATAAAAAAAGAAAAAAAATAAAAAACCGACAAGTAGTTAGTTCCTCACGCAACCATCTAAGTACTTTCTTATAATATCAATTCAAGTTATCTTTACTATCATGATTCCTGGCTAACAAGAGAAGTGTGTCTTAGTACGTTTTCGACTACATGATAGGAGCAAGAGTGTTCGGCTATCAGAAGTAGTGTACGGGAACGAGGAAGTTGTTACCAGCTGCAAGTATCGCCCGGAAGGAAGGATTGTTACAGATGTTAAGAAAGTGAGATATTTGGCCATAGCTCACTTCAGGCTCTTGTAACCCAAGAATTCTCCCCTTGGTAAACTCAACGAGGTGCTTAGAGGGAATAGGCTTCATCAGCAAAAAATTACCTTGCGTCAGATGCGCTGCTGTTGCGTCAGGACACAGGGTATGGAGAGTTTTAGCCCCTAATGCTAGGTGTGCCCTGTGGTAGAGTGCGATACTCGCTTGCGCCAGCATACTCGCTTGCACCAGGTGCATCAGGTGACACGGTTGCCATACTCACTTACCAATGAACGCTAGTAGCTACACAACCTTACCTCCTGTGCCTCCGGATACTACCCTCAACATTATCGCACCTCCTGATTTACTATCTACTCACTCAATATCCTGAGTAGCCTTTTGCTTTGCTCCCATCCCTCATACCTGGAAGTGGGGTAGCCTTGGCAGTAATAATTGAGTTAGTGTGGGCGCTAGGTGAGATTGCAGCTACTCAACTCTTAATTTTAATTTTGCTCCACCAAAGATAAACTCCTTTTCTATTTTCAGAACTTGATCTTTCAGAGAGCCAAAATGCCAACTTACTCCTGTTTGAAAGCGAGTGACATCTATGGTAGTCTCTGCTTTGTTGTGGTTTCTCGGCACTTCGGCTTGGACGCGACGCGATGTGACTCCACACTCCGCAAACCCGCCCCGTCCTGGCCTTCACAGAAGACTCCTCCCCAACCATAATAGCTATCCTGAATCTGACACCTGCATCATGCTGGGCTCGACGCCAGCTACACACTCATATAGGATTCATCCCTACCTTACTGTTATTCATGAAGTTCCAGGGCTGGCGATTTCAGATTTTGAAGGCTGATCACTCCACAACAGCTCGTCGGATTATGGTTCTGTTTGCTGGAGGTTGTTGGGCTTCACGTCAGCTACACATCAGTGCACCGTACGTCCCTATGGCATCAAAACTCAGGAAATCGCTGTCTTATATAGAGGGGGGTATTAGGAACCTGGCGAAATTTTACTCGATGGCAGATTACTCCAGAGCCGCAGGATGGATCTTGATTCTGTTTTTCTGGAGTTTGTTGGGCTCGACGCCAGCTACACGCCAGTATAAGGTACATCCCTGTGGCATCAATACTCAGGAAATCGTGGACTTCTGTGGAGCGTGTACCCTGTGTCAAGCTGGTGGAATTTTATTCGATGGCAGATTACTCCACAACCGCTAGACGGATCTTGATTCTCTTTTCTGGAGATTGTTGGGCTCAACGCCAGCTACACGCCGGTATAAGGTACGTCTGTGTCGCATTAAAACTCAGGAAGTGGTTCTCTGCTGTGGAAGTGTCTAGCTGGCGGAATTTTACCCGATGGCAGTTTACTCCACAACCGCTCCACGGATTTCAATTCTGTTTCCTGGAGACTGTTGGGCTCAACGCCAGCTACAAGCCAGTATAAGGTACGTTTGTGTCGCATTAAAACTCAGGAGGTGGTTCTCTGCTGTTGCAGTGTCTAGCTGGCGGAATATTACTCGATGGCAGATTACTCTCCCACTGCAGGACGGATTTCAATTCTGTTCTCGGGAGATTGTTGGGCTTGATGCCAGCTACACGCTGGTATAAGGTACGTCTGTGTCGCATTAAAACTCAGGAAGTTATTCTCTGCTGTTGAAGTGTCTAGCTGGCGGAATATTACTCGATGGCAGATTACTCCACCACCACAGGACGGATCCTGATTATGATTTTTGAGGTTGTTGGGCTCGACGCCAGCTTCACGCCAGTATAAGGTACGTCCCTGTGGCATCAAAACTCAGGAAATCGCTGACTTCTGTGGAGGGTGTGTTAAGTGTCAAGCTGGTGGAACCTTACTCGATGGCAGATTACTCCACAACCGCTTGACTGATTTCAATTCTGTTTTCTGGAGATTGTTGGGCTTGACGCCAGCTCGACGCCAATATAAGGATTATCCCTACGCGGTAATATTCATGATGTTACTGATCCAACCAGGCATCCGGAAGTGCTAGAGCTCAGGAGTGCCGGAACTATAGAAAGATGACACCTGTATTTACATCACTTAGCTAGACTAGTAGAATTAGAAATATCTGAGAAGACTACTTAAAGAGACCTTTTTACTGTGCCAGTATTGTGACCTAGGTCCGGAGCGGCGTGTAAAGGGGATACTCTAGACTCTATCTCCTGAAGATGTAGTATTGCGCTAGGTGCGTTCAGAAAGATTAAGTGTTGCGCCAAGTGCGTTCAGGAAGATTAAGTGTTGCGCCAGGTGCATTCAGGAAGATTAAGTGTTGCGCCAGGTGCGCCCTGAGTTAAGGAGCGGTAGTGGTTGCGTCTTGATTCACGATTGACATTATGTGCACTTGATGCGCCAGACGCACCAGGCGCTTCGGGTGCTAAGTATTATGTTTCCTGCTGTTTTTGGCATGACTGCGAAGAATAGGAGGCATGGTTTCTTATAACAAAAGAATTAGGATAATTGGTTGGGTTTTGGTTGATGTAGAGGGATTTCTTAATGTGATGTTGAGTGAAGGGGTGATGAGGAGGGTTGTGTTGCCGCCGTTCATGGGTGTACGGATATTTTTGTTAACGGACAATAGTTAAAATAAGTAGTGGCTAAGGTGTAAGTTATGATTGTGTTGAAATAAGATCATTGAAAAGCCTGGTTCTGGATCGAGATATATTTAGGTGTTTAACCCCAAATAACTGCTCAATCCTTGTACGAAACCCTTTGTACGAAATCTTTATTCCTGACACTTGTAATACTGGTACTTTCAAGTAAAGGAGAAGAGTTAATGTTGGTGATTATCTGATCTTACTGAGAATAGTTTTGGTATACCATAACCATCAACAAATCCCCAGTTGTGATAGATAGTGGTGGGTAAACATGACTCATCTACGCATATTGTTATTGTTCAAAAGTTGCAAGTATAATAGTGAGGGGTTGGTAGAGCCAAGCTGTGATTATTGCCTGCTCTCTGATAGGGTAACCGGCATCGTATCCTATATATTTTACTCAATCTATCTATAAACTTCCTGACTATACCTTAATCCAAACGAGTTCTATCACCACCTTAACTTGTTCCATCAGCATCACACACTGTTAAAGTGCTATTAAACACACTCAGATCAAAGAAAGAAAACTACTATGAGAAGAAGGAGAGAAGACCTATGAGGTTGTATTTTACTAATTCTCTCATTCATAAACTTGGCTACCCTTAACTATTAACTCCTTGACACCACATCTAGGCTTGAGACTGCTTTACCGTATATCTGCTCATTATTTGTGTCTTGGTTGGCCTCCTATCACTGCCGGCCCTCCATGTTGCAGGACCTCTTTTCCCAATGTCTCTTCTACCATGATCCCCAGTATCTAGTTTGGCTGGTGCATATTTAGCCTAATCGTTGTCAATATCTGGCATTGGTGTTAATATCAATGAGTACATTTGCAAATACAGCTTCTAGCTCTTGGAGTTATTAGTCTGCCGTCTTGATACTAGCACGGCATATAATAAGAAAGAACAATCCATTGAAAATTGTAGAGAATAGCCATAGCTTGTAACTAATACCTAGTACCATCATTATTGATAATACTTGCACAATTGGATAGTCTATTGCTATTGGCTATTTATTTTCTACTAGCTATTGGAGAAGAGATAGTACTAAAAATCCAGTCAATTGAAGTAGTGTTGCGTTTGCCCTACTTCTGGTCTTCAATTGACCCAAGAAAAGTACTGTAGTTAGTTGCTTCTAATTTCCCTTGCATGACCAAGAGAGGGAAATAAAGGCATATTAGATATTAAGCAAAGTGTAACAACTCTTGAGAAAGGTAGCTAGAAGTGACCACCTTACATGCCTAGTATCTATACCAAATGGGAATCGTGGTAGGAAAGGTCCGGTATACAGAGTATACAGAGTAGACTAGAATAAGTACTTAGAAGTCTACTAGCGAACTTAGCAGTTGCTTGCCCTAAGGCAAGACAGGATAGCTCAAGTAGCGAAATTGACCTTGTTGGGCAGGTTAACCTCTCGGAGGGATGATTTCACGGGACTCAAGTAAACAATAGAAAAGTTATACAGGTTCCCACAGATACCGTAGAGGTGGTCGCGCAGACTTCAAACCGGAATTTAGTAATGATAGGGTATAGTTAACCTACATTGGAAATCATGTTACCCTACCTTCAGGTCGTAGTTACCCTACCTTGAGAACCTGTTACCCTACCTTGATCAGGAGGGCCATACCAGGACTTTGTAAGAATATTCCCAGGGGAGTCCGGATTTAGATGTTACTGGTGCCGCTGGTACCTTAAGCATACCAGGGCTTGACATAGTTACAGAAGGGGTCATGTTCAACACCCCCTTCTGGCCCCAATCTTAGGACCGTACACATGCCGCAAACATATACGTAGTTGAGAAACCCTGTAGAAAATATAAGTATTGAAGAAACTCTCATAAGAGGGCAAATGTCGCAGCCATCAGTCCGACCGGAAGCTGTTCGCAGGATATATAGAGGGAGTGTGGGTGACAACCTGAGGGAGTTTGTCTACTTTGGCTCAATTAGACACCTGATGGGCATAGGAAGTCTCCTACAAGCCTGCGGGTAGTAAGGAAGTCCACCAGAAGGTCTACCGCGAGTTTTAGGGACCATCAGACTTGCTTTCAGAACTGACCTAATAGTTCGTCCGTGCCAATCTGATGTAGTGTATCATATCTCAGGGAACAAATAGACTCTAGAAGTATTAGATTAGTCACAGTATGGATAGCTGATGAGAGATTGGTTGCAGGTAGCGCCTGTGGAAGTCAACACAATAATACGTCTCACCGGGGGAGCTGAGTAGTTAATCAAATATAGTATTTGCATATAGTAGAGACAAATAGCTACGAAGCTTTTATAGGGATGATAATGCTGATCGGCAAGTGAGTCTGACTGACATATAGTCCAGGCGTTGACAATCCAGTTTGCCACTGACATGTTAACAATTGTAAGAGGTTTTCTCTCATGCAGTTGAATTGGAAATACATTGCAGAAACCACTTCCGGTTTATGGGCTTAACTATGTCCAAGCTATCCGATATATTCCAAGGTTTATTCTGCCGGAGAGGGTGTTTAGGATAACTCTGAGCTGAGCAGGATGCTTGTCAGAGGTCAGGGTAGTGATGGGGTATTCCTTGGCTTTACATCTATATCTACTAAGTATAAGCGAAGAACTCCCTACAGTGATAACCAATAATACTTGTGAAGAACTTGAATTGAGTAAAGCTTTCAGGCTTAATGATATTAAGTTTTACTGTTTGATTCTTTTACATTAAACATTATGTTAATCTTTATTCTACTTTGAGTATTTGGTACAGTCGCAATCTATGGATCCATCTTCTGAGAATATTCTCCCGTTAAACCAAGTAGTATTAAACGCAGCAGTAGAGAGGCACAATTTGAGTGAAGCATGTTTGGCTGCTGGTATGGTTCCAGGAACTAGGTATCCTAATGTGACCATCATTGCAATTGTCTACCAAGCAGTCCCAGAAAAGAAATACGTATGGTGTTCAGTGTGCTCAATATGGACAAAGGTAAGAGAAGGCAAAGTACATATACGATAGTGCTAGCGCTATTCTTATTGATTGGTATTGTTCTAGCTATATATATTTCACAAATAGGTCAATAAAGGGATTAGTTTAGTAGCTCCTGATTCAAGATTACTCTGGAATACTCAGGCCGGCACCAAATAACAGATTTACATCCACTAATCTGTTGGAATATCTGACTTGAAGCACCAATCAAAGGCCTCTCTAGAATTTCCTCTTTCTGCAAGGAAATATCTTTAAACACGAATAGCCGGTTACCCTCCTATTCACTTCTCTCATAGTGCGGAAAACCAAGTATGACGCAAAAGCAAGTGTGATGCTCCAGTTTTTTTTTGTTTTTTTTTGTTTTTTTTTGTAGATAGACTTATATAACACTAGCTATCCACCAGATGTCATTACTTTTCTCTAAGTTACAAAGCTTTAATTAAAGGATACAAAGTCAGTATTTCTCTCAATAGAGTCAGAAGATCTACATCAAGTATTAGAATCAGAATCACTTCCAAGATCTTCATAATCCTCCCCTGCAAGTAACCTACTTCCACCTGTTTCAATGTATCTTCCCCTAGCTTGGTTCCCACCAGTATCAATCTCTACCTCTTCTGTACCTGTAGTACTATCAGTGCTAGGCTCCAGCATTAGTAAAGCTTGCGGTAGATCTGGAGGTGGTAGAAGGCTCTCAAGGTGCTCAGCACTAGGATTCTTTTCTGGATCGGGAATAGGAATTATTACCTCTGGTTCAGGAATCCCACCTTGAGCCCGAATGGTTTGATAATGTTTCTTCCATTCCTTTTCTGCCTTGCGAGCATCAATTCTACGGTGATGCAAGGCTGCCTTGGCCTTATTAACTGCAATCTGGATATCCTTATGACCTTTCTTGATTGCAGCAGCCTTCTCTTTCTCATTCCTTTCCTTTTTCCGCCTACTTGCTGCATCAACCCTGATGACTTCACCTTTTTGTATGCTTCGTCAGGATTTCATTTTACGCTTTTCCTCCTCGCGAAATAGTCATTGAATAGCACGGTAGGATTCCTCCAGCAACTGACCTTCAGCAAGACCTATCAGGATTGCCTTGGCCCATTGTTGAACGCGAGCTTTAGAGGATGGACTAAAAGCCTCTGCTTTGTCTATCCATTCGCCCATACCATTCTGATACACAAAATAGATGCTAGGGCATATAGGAAGCTCCAGCTCATGTTAGGAATGCTCCTTACTTATATCGCGCAACAAATAACAACTCTTTGCTTATCTTTATCTGTAAAGCTAAAATATATCTTGGAGTATTATTCCGATTTAATAATACTATACACGAGTACTTTCTTTTTGTACTTTCAATACCTCTCGCGCTTTCTTATCCACTGGTCAGATAAGAGGTTGAGGTATACGCTGGGCTTCCCGGTAAAGATCTTGTAGAAAGTGTAAGGTAGTTTTATTGTAAAAGTATAAGTAGGAAATAACAGTGACTGGTTGCGTAAAGAACTAACTATCCTCCTGCTCTGCGCTCCTTATATGGTTCTTTCCGCAACTGCTTAGTTATCCAAAATAATACTTATGAGTCCCTATTGTGACTCATGTGAAATCCTACAAACCTTACCAGGTTTGTAACAGCTCACCACCTTCCTCTATGGAGACTTTTTTCTCATCTCGACCTGCCATCCTCCTGTCACTTGTTCCAGAAGATGAAGATGGATCCATTATAGCTTTCAAGTTCCTCTTGGTATTATAATACCGTATTTTCTTCAATGCTCCCTTGTATGAGATAGGGAACATTCCAGCATCTTTAAAAGTGTTTTTAATGCTATAAGACTTAAAGGTTTTTTCACAAATTGAACTCAGGTCTGAAAAGAATGAGGAAATTATATATTTCATATCCAGCCCATGTTGGGCATTCTGAATTACCTTGTTGTGATAATGCTTCCAAGGACAAATGACACCAACATTAAATGACTGAAGCCTATGTGTAAGATGTGAAGAAAATCCAAAGGGGACGATATGATTTTTATGGCATTTGAGAATAAAGTCATCCTTATGGTGAGTGATATGTCCATCCAGTAAAAGAATACGCCAATGTTTATCAGGTTCAGCATCGACATGCTTGATGAAGTGATCAAGCCAGGCAAGGGCAACATTCTCCTTAGTATATCTAGTTTGAGACACTGCGATGACTTCCACTCCTGAGAGATTATCATATACCCAACTCTTCAGTATAGTCTCACCAGGACAGATTACAATAGGAGGGAGTGGAGGACGACCATCAGCACATATGGTTTTGATAATGCTAAGTGACTTTCAATTCTCAGGGCTTGAAGTATTCAATTTCTTCACTTGGGTTGGAACAATAACGATTTCCCCTGTTGGGCATCCGACTTGAACGCCTGACTCATCCATATTGTAGATGTATTTGGCACACTTGATACCATACTTGGAAAGTGTGTTCTGGTAATTGTCGAAAAATCTCTTGAGATCCTCTTCACTATGAGTCGCGACTCGAATATGTGTAATTGGCTTTGTCTTAATTGTATGAAGGACAGGGTTCTTCTTCAACCATTAGCCGAACTAGACCTCGGAGGAGGGATTACGCTACTCTTACTGACGGAGATGGCAGATAGCTGCGTAAATAATAGAAGGTGTTGCTCCTAAACCCATCTCCACTTGGTCATAGCAGAATCTGAACACTCCTTCTTCTTGAGCGTCGGGGAGGATAATATTATTTCCTCAGTATTGGTTGAAAGTACCACTTGTTGTTCTCTGTTGATGGCATTTTCGTAGGTGGCGCATCCGAATGGAAGATGGTTTAACATTGAAGATCTTGGCTGCTGTAGTGGCCTTCTCAGTAGGCTCTTCTTCTAGCCATTCCATTCCTAGATTCAAACAATCCTTTATTTCACGCTCTTTCATTGCTTCAGGGGCATGGCGGAGTACAGTCTGGCTGCCTACCATTAGGCTTGTAGTTCACCGGAATGGTTATTGGGTTGATAGAGGGTGGGAGCAGTTGAATTAAGTCTCAGAGACATGGCGGAGTGGTATCTGGCTGCCCGGCTTTGGGTTTGTAGTTCACCAGTACCGTTATTGGGTGAATAGCTGTTTAAATTCCTTAGCACAAAAACAAAAACAAACCGGAGCGTCACACTTGCTTTTGCGTCACACTTGGTTTTCCCGACTATGAGCAAAGCGAATAAGAGGGTTACTAGCTATTTTATTCTCTAAAATGATGGACATTATCAGGAACATGTAGAAGGGGTGTCCAGGGTGGTCCTGAACGCTCATGGTCGACCAAGGGGGTCATTGTTCTGGTGGTCCACCTGGTCCACTCCAATCCGCCCTGATGCAAATTTTCGAAAATTTTACTCAAAATGTGGACCACAGTGGATCACAGGGAATCAGGGTTCACTACAGAGACCATAACACTCCTTGGTAGACCAGGAGGGCCGCATACATTTTGCTGATATCATAGAATAAATCCCGTCTAAGATCACTCACTTCTCAGTATCTGTATTGAGATCAGATGGATTCATTTTTTTCAGCAACCCTATCATATGATTAGCATCTCCGTTACATTGGCTATTGAGCATTTTTCCAGAAACATTAAGTTAAGTTTACTGAAGCATTTTATAAACAGAACATAGCTTTCAGTCTTAAAGATTCTGAAAGTACTGAGAGACTTGATATAATTACGAAGAAGAGTCTGAGAGGAGATAGGAAATTGCTATTGAGGATCATTATCTATATAACTAAGATCCAGTATTTCTTTAGTTGAGTCATAGTATGTAATGGAAGCATATGAGCCACACATAAAACTCAACCAGTATGAAATTAAAGCTCCGATAATAATCACGGCAGGTTCAACTAATACATGAAGATTGAAATTGTGAATCTTGCTTCATAAAGCTTACTGCCTGAAATGGTACTCGTGTTAATGTCATAACCCAAACTTCTTGAATCATAACACAGAACACCAGTCTCTCACTAAACACATTACTGCTAATAGCAAAAAAGTGGCAAGCTGACATTAACTACTGCTCTTCCAATAACAATTGGAACATTATACTCTTACTTTTCTTAAAGTACCACACTTGATTGACTTAGACAGCCACCAAAACAAGATATGTTTTCTTAATATAACTCACTCACTGTACTTTAGAGCAACTATGCAATTGATAAAGTAACTGGTAGAATATACAATAGCCATACCTTGTGTGTCACACCTGCGCCTAAACTTGTATTCAGTATGTTAGATGAATTGGAAGCCTATGAATACAAATACTGGAATCCAGTACATGGATCTGCATAATGCACAGACCCCTGCGCACAGACCTCGAAAATACAGTTGTCATACCCCTGTGGCCCTGACATTGGGACACTAGGTTCATAACCGCACCACTGGTAGTTGCACTCGCACTCAGAAATCCCCCTCCTGAGACTACTCACAATAACACCATATACGTTGCTGCCGTCTATCTGACCGGCCGCTATTCACAGGATATATGAGAAGAGAAACTTGTGAATATTATGCAACTCGTTTGGACCTGATTGGTCAATGTTGCATAAAGTTATTGGCCTTCAAAGTTAACTGAGCTAAAAAAATCAAAAGAGTGGACGTTTAAGTGATATCCCTCTATGAGTAAATTAGATGCCAGTACGTATAGTGGGGACCATTTGTCCCACTCAGCACCAGTCAGTAAGGGAAATGCATTGCCTACAATTAGCCATAGCTGCGATTGTAAGCAAAAGTCATCCTAAAACCTAATGCATATGCAGCCTAAAACCTCTTATGCATTAAATTGTCTGACGACCAAGGAGTTAGCCACTTCTTACATGGGTAAGTGAAGAATGTTACAACGCTAGCACCTATTAGGCTGGAGGAACTCTGCACACCTATCGTTGAAGAGAATGACATACGCTTACAGTTATAAGAAAAGTGTATGCCTTCCTAATGCTAAGAGGGAGATTGAACAGTTGTCAGAGTCAGAGAGTGTTCACACCTTTTAGTTTGTAGTTAGTAGTTACCCCGTGAACACTCAGATGTGGAATATAAATATTGAAGAACCTGCCTTGCTGTAAAAATCATCTAGCACTGAAGAAGAGATCTTATCAATATAAAATGTTATCACACTATAAATCTTCATCTTATCCGATCACCTTTTTATCTCAATCATTATATCTCACAAGAGATAGTTATTCGCCCACCTTCCTAGACAATTCTCTGTATACACACACCCACTCTTAGACTGGTACCTCAGTACGATATCAGCTACCCCTAACAAAGTGTTTGGAAAACTCTTTCAAGCACTCATCAAATAATACCTGCAAACAGGTATAATGAATTTACATGGAAGATGGTAAATGCATATTCAAGTATCCATTCCAAATTCATACATGAAAGTTCAGGCATATTTTGACAGACATCTATCTATGTATATCAATTGGGTTGTCATAGTAGAAATGAGAAATATTGGGAATGGAGAAGATGAATACTTGCTAGTGATTTTTGATAGAAATACTCCAATTGTAACTTGCTCATTGCTGAATAAGGACTAGTCTCGCATAGAAGACTTACTCGTGCGATGTCGCAGTTTAATACTCTTTTATTACTCTATATCTCAAACAGTCACATTGCCCAATTGAGGCCTACAATAAAACCCTGTTTTGTACTAAACTTGGTATGTATTCTAGTCTAATACTGATTAATCATATCATGAAAACCATATTGGTCACTTCTCTCTCTGCTTGAATAAGGAGATATCCTTGCGTGTCAGACCTCATCTTATATATGTAAATTAACCAAAGCCTCCGTCCTATTTACTATACTAAGCAAGCTTCCAAATTTTCTCCCTGATCAAGTACTACCCCTAACAGTGTTAGTGGATATTTCAGGGCTTGGCAATGTGTGGCTGTAACATGTGTACATGTTCTGGTAGCACTATACAGATAGCTGCGACGAATTTCCTTTGCCTTGTTTAGTTTGGTTTTTATTTGGTTTATCTCACCGGTATTGCTTAGAATACTTGTAGCTTGTTATGTGTTTGATTTCTTGGATGAATGTTGTTGCTTTTGAATTCTGGTCAGGAATAGTCATGTATACCGGTGGTAGATAGCAGGCTTTGTAGTGGTAGGCTCTAAGTCTTTAGAACTCCGGCAGGTCTACAGTATTCTGGTAACAGTGCACTTACTAGTAATGATTGTGCGGCAAGATTCTGGATTACTACAGTATGGCAGAACTTTATATATTTAAGAACGGTCTCCTGGTATGTAGGAGACATTAGACTTCAGCAAGATGCCTAGATTAATAGTATACTTAGTTGAACGGCTATTCTTTGTTCCTTTCGCCCTGCCCTTGTCGCTCTTCCTCCTTTGCCTCTCCAGAAGTCACCCTTGAGCCCAGCGTTAGCAGGACTAGTACCGCCAGTCTCATTGTACTTACATTCAATAGGAGTAAACCTCTTACATTAGCCTATATATACAACTATGAAAAAAATTCACTTGATATCTTCATCTTCACTACAATATAATAGTCAAACTATTTCCTACTGGCAAGCTTGCCTATTACAGTTGGGTGACAAAAATATTTCCGAAAACATGAAAAGTCTACCTATACTAGCTTTTGCAACACTGATATTTTCTACTCTCCCACGCCAACCATGGATAGAGAGAATATAATAATGAATGAGAAGATTAATTACAGGTAGTAGAAAACATATATGTAAAGAAAATTCAATTTGTTATTTTAGTACTTGGTATACCAACCATTTACTGCAATGACGGCACAAACTCTAGATGGCATATTTCTCCACAAATTCTCCAGATATTCTGACTCCAATGTATCACATACTAGTGGAAGAACTTCAGCAAGGCGTTTTCTTACTGTATCTGGTCCACCTTTTGTGTCCCCAATATCAGGGTACATTTTCTGCATCTTCTCCTTGAGTCGACGCTAAAAATATTCGATCAGATTTAAATCAGGTGAACATGCCGGCCATTCTATCAGTTCTTCTTCATGCTCATTATGCCATTCCTTGACTACCCCATTCTTATGAACTCTAGAGTTATCTTCCATGAAGATAGGCTCTGCACCAGTGGTTTCTGGGACTCTTTGGAGGACAGGGAGTTAAATATTCTCTAAGAGGTCTTGGTAGACAAATCGATCCACTGACTTGACAATTAAAGGTACAAAGGTTCCCCAATATGGGCCCTAAAAACACCCCCACACCATCAGCTTCACTTCCCCTCCATTTTCCTATGTTTGAATACCGTCTTTATCTCACTTTTCATATGGTGTACGGAAAGCCCACACAGTGCGTGGATCCTTACTCTTTTCAACACTGTATTCATCGCTCCATATTACTCGCTTCCAATCCTCCTCTGTCCAATCTGCATAGCGTAAAGCCCAGCACAAGCGTTCAGCAGCATGGTTCTCAGGCAACTTTGGTCTCTTTTTGGCTCGCAATTTTTTAATGCCTTCTTTTGCTAAAATGCCCTTGACTGTTCGGATACTGACATCAGGAGTCACCTATTGCATTAACTGATGCAAAGTCTGGCTTCTGTTTGCCCGGGCTGCTCACAGCAGGTGCCGCTAATCTCGCCCATTGACTTTGGAAGGACGGCCAGGTGTCGGGCCATAGTGGTGGCTCCCCCTGCCCGCCGCTGCTGAATGAACTTGCGCACCACCGAATCTTGTCTTGAATATGTCAACTGTGGTAGAACTTGTGCCACACTCTGGTGAACTTTCCACAGTCCCATAATTTCTCCCTTCTCAATATCTGAAAGGCGCCCAATCCTCGGAGTCTTCTCTTTCATTCTGGGTGGCATAATGTGGTTTGAGGTTGTGGGGTGGTAGTGCGGGGTTGTCAAGCACGATCAGTTTTCGGAAATATTTTTGTCCTAGCATTGTACATTGTTGTCCCCTCAATTCTGCTTACTATGTAGGGCACATTCTCTACCACTAAAGTTAGATATTGATTGACTACAAATTCTGTATTCACTTTACTGCACTGGTTGATGAATAGTCAACTTCTTCCGAAAGCCAACCTCTTTTCCCACTATCACTCTGTTTTCCACAATTGCTATTAAGATCTTGTAATAGTCAAATATCACAACAAATCTGAAGTGATAGCTGGAGAAATCCAAATGTCCTAGCCCCTAGTACATACCAAGTGGATTGAAGCCAAATGCTACCAGGATAACAAACAGCAGGAAATGGAGATAAAAGGAGAGAAGGACAGGCTTTCTCAACAGAAGAACAAGCTTTATCGTGATACAAAATAAGAGAAGAACAAGCTTGATCAGGAGGAAATAGAATAGAAGGACAAGCTCTATAATGATGCAGCAGAGGAAAAGGACAAGCTTTATGAGAAAATAATTAACACAGGTGAAAATAGCTGTCTGCAAGTAATTTGAATTCCTGCCAAGTTAGGTTTGCTATCTCTAATATTTTGATAGGTTGAGATTCTGAAACAGGTTGATGAAAAACTAAGAGGGGCTGGAAACTTGAATGTTCACAAGACACTGGGTATGGTTCAATAATACGAGGCAGTTTAAGGCTTGCTAACACATAGTGGCAGACAAGATTGCCAGTATCTTAGCGGCTAGAATGCAGAAGAAAATCCTAGGCTCTAAGGGTGTGCAGACAGGTCTCGACATACTAGCCACTATGAAAGAATTCAAAATAATTCTAAAACCAGTAGCAAATGATGATTGTCTTGTAGTTCATTTTGTTTGGAGTTGAACAAAATATCTCTATGATGAAGTATCAAAACATGCCTACAAAAATGATGAAATGATTACCTTTGGCTCAAAGACTTTACTCCGGTGGAATGTGCCGTATTAGTCACCTACATGTTATTGCAAAATGAGTTGACACTTTACTTGAATTGAATAGAGGAGAAATTAGTTAAATGAAGAAAGGACAAACTTGAACAGTACCTGTAGTGTTCAATTTGTTTACTTTTCAGATAGCTTTTGTCACTTCATCTTTGTTTTCCTTTATTCAGTTTTGCATTTCTTGGTATGAAAGATTATTGGTTTGCTAATACAAGAAAACTTTTGAAATACTATGCAAAATAAAATACTCTCTTTAGAATGTGTTGAGTTTGAGTCTGGACAGGTTATCTCAATTTTAGCCCAGGTCAAACCATTGGACAACTTGGATTTGGCTAACTCTTGGGCTTCCCTTAACCTATTATTCAGGTTGGTGAAGTCTATTTACAATTCCAGCACTTCTGCAAAACACCCCTACAGGTAAGCTAAGACACACTGGTATCAAAACTCCTTGCCTCCATTAACTGTGTCTTCCAATACTCACTATTTCTCACTTGCATGGTGATCCATTCCACAGGTAAAGCATCTGTATTCACATTGGACATAGCACACCAAGTTAATACCATATTACGCAAGGAGCACTGAGAATCTGTGGCACCTGATTCTCTGGAGTACACAACCCGACTACTCCTCCTCACTAGCGGATAATTAACTTCTCAGCTAGTTCAAACTGCTGACCCAGCCGTCATCCCTCTTCCCCAATACTCCCCTTCAGGCATGGAATATCACCCTTTTCGCCCTCAATCTTTTCCACCCAGAGACTAACCTCCTCCCTATGCCAGATCCTGCCCTATTAGTGGCCGCCAACGCTGCTGACGCTGATCTCCACGTTTCCCATATGGTTCTTAGTCGTGAGCTTAAGCATCAGGAGCCATTATGTTGGTGCGAATAGTGGACGGAAGGATGGAGAGTGAGGACAGATAGCTGTTTGAATGAAGGTAAAGAAGATAAGGATGAATGAATAATAGACCGGCCGGAGGAGAGAGTGTACCCTGTTGAACTGGTTGATGTGACAATGGTTATTCTGTCAGCCTTAAGAAGTTAGCATGTCTCCTGAGGAGGAGGGAGAAAGACAAACTACAGTCTCGGTAAGAAGTGCCCATCAACAAACATCTCCACAATCACCATATGTGGAGACTTTCCTTGATGAATGTTAACATCATTCGTTGCCTGGGGGTCTGTCATCATTAGTGACTTTCCAAGCTGCACTAATTGCACTCTGGTCTTACAGCCAAAACTCTCAAGCTCCCACTTTCCGGTAACCCTTTTCCAATTTTGGTTGTAAGCCCCAATTTTCAGCCTTTCTGGTTGGAACACCCTCTAGTGCCCCTGGCAAATACCTCACCAATGGCCTCGGTGTACTCCTCCCACTTCCATCCCCCAAGTAATCCTTAGTTGCTGATAGCAAAACTCAATACCTGCGGAATCATGCGATAGGCCAATTACAGGGATGCTGTATAGTAGATAGTATTGTCATGATAATACAGGGAGTACACTTTGGATCACTCCAGAATAACGTTTGTGGATGGGCAATTGGCTTTTACATGTTATTTTATCAGTTAAGATAATTCCCCTCGACCAAAGCATACAGAAAAGGAAGGAAAAGCTGACCTCACTAGCGACAACTGCGCATCCCACACGATAGGTACATGCCTTTTCTTCACGATGAGACTCTTACATGGCGGATCATTTCAAGCAGTGTTCCCAACCTTCTGGGACCACAACCTGTAGTCCTTCCAGGGCGGTCAAATTGCAAGACGGCCAGCCTTGGGCTGGACCGTAGGGCCCTACAGTGTGAGACATGTGTGTTAAGGGTATGGGGAATAGCAGGAAATTATGGAAGCCAGCAGGAGACAGCAGGGAATGGTATGAATGATATCACATAATGCTACATGATTGCTTCGAAGGTGCATGATTTGAACCTCAGCTAGTACTGGAGGTCCAAGCGCTAGGATTAGAGTTCCCTACAGTCCCTCTGGTGCTAACTCCTCAGAGCGTAGTCCGTCCTAACACCCTCAAAAAGACAGACTATAGCTTTGGTCCCTCCAGTCCTACCCTGAAAACGGATAGACTGGACGACTGGAAACACCAATTTCAAGTCAATGGGCAAAATTTTAAACTCCTAGTCTTTGCGAAAGCCACAATTGTTCAATTCTCCCAATCATTTCTGGAGAGAACCTTTCTGCTCATAGTGCTTGTAGTTAACCAAAGTCTGGGCTGAGAGGGGAAAGACTCCACCTTCACCGCGAAATGGGTGGCTCTATAGACAACTGAAACAATGGGTAATTGGCAGGACATGATATCTCCCCTGAATTGGATTGAATGAAGAGCTTTTATATCACCCTCAAATCAATGAGTTTCACTCATCTATTTACTCCCCCACACCTCTAGTGAGATATTGGTACAGTCAGCAATATGGGTTAGACATTGAGGCATATCACAATTAAAAGAGTGTGGAAGAGCTTCCAAAGCTGTACTCCATGATACTGAACAGTTATCATTCTCTATACCCCATCTATTTTGTAGTGAGTTATATATGTGTATTGCACCAACATCAGTGGTGATAATTCTAGTGTAGCATACTATATTACTGTAACAGCTCTATTCAGCAAAGTCATCTTTAATTCTCTTGTTCTGTCATGATTCATTGAATTGCTACTCTATGGCCTACGGTTCATTCAATTAGTCTCTGTACTAGTAGGAGAATATGGTCCCAATCTATCCCAAAAATGCCTGACTAGTTCTAGGCTCTCTGGACCTCCCTGACTTCTTTCAATTGATAAAGTAGAGCTTGATCTAGTGAGGTGGAATTGTTCTATTATGATACTATGAAAAGGTCTACTCTTTTCGTTATGTTTAATTTTATCTGGCTGTAAAATTCCTGTTTGCATTTTTCTTCTTTTATCCTTCACTGAATCATTGATGAACCTACCGTATATAGAATGTTGTTCGGATAGAGGTAAAGTTATGTACGATAGGAGCAAGGATGTTTAAAGCAATTATGTATAACTACAGTATGTAAGGTTCGGAACTTCGGTATCTATACTAGTGGACCGGTTACCATAATTGATATGATTTAACGAACAACCTCAAACCCACCAATTGTATCTTAGCCGTCTCCCCAGCCCCTCTAGAGGTGAGAACCGGAGGTGACTAATGTGCCCAGATAGTTAGCTATCCATACCACTCCTTAGTCCCGCTCGCCTGGCGATCAATCCGATAAGATGAAATATACCACACAGTCTACCCAAAGGATATAAAAACATTTGTAAGTAGAAGACTGTCAGTAGAAGCTACATTAACACCCGAAAAGATACCCAATAATACCTCGCGACATTGGCATAGTCCAACCCCCCATGCCCGAAGGCAGCCAAACGCTCACCAGGCCCTTCTCTAACTACTACTATAATATCGTAAGAAAGTGTCAAAATTTAATAAACAAAATCCGGAGGAAAATAATCCAAGGATTCAACAAAAAAAGCAAAGCAACGAAAAGAGAATCCAAAGATCCCCAACTCCGTATCAAGAAATCTCTTAATCTAGCTTAGGAAGAGGGATTAAATAGCCCATGTAGCTAAGCGCTGGGTGGCTTCAAGCAAATTTGGAGAAGTATTCCATCCTCCCGGCCTATTCTTCAGGACAAAAGTTAAGTTAGTGCCCGACCTTCAAGTCCAGTACCACGAGCATTTACACCTTTCCTAAGGTATCGATTAACGAGAATAGCATCTTATGGACTCACAACCTCGGTCTTGACCAAATGCTAGCATTACTTAAAACCCTATCTCCTAACAGATCCCTCCAACAAGTGGTTGTTTTAAGCTCCTTGCGATGAAGAATCCCGAGAAGGATTAGGACACTAAGTCAGAGTGAAGCAAAACTTTGAAATTTCATGATAGATGAACGGAGCGGCCGCCCACGGCTGAGCGGTGCGGTAATTATCCGCAAGAGGAAAGAGTTGGCTGCATCCGCTGTTTCGGCCTTAGGTTTGGAAAGTGCTTCCACTTCTGAATGTCTAAATGGTGGTGTACGGTATTTTGTGGTCCGGTACTCTCTTGTTGGGCTTGGCTTATGCGGATGACAAAGGATGATTCCCGTATCCATGCACACCTTAAATTGAACCTAAAAGGCGAGTGGCATTTGTTGCCAAGCATAAAGTCATACTGTAGAGTCTCTAAATCTGGCATAAGGTATCGCTTATTATGTCACACCCTAAAAATGTGGCAACGGTTCTGTAGTGTAATGGCTAGCACCCGGGATTCTGATTCCCGTAATCTGGGTTCGACTCCCAGCAGGACCTAAGTTTTTGCGAATCCCTGGAAGGTCCTCATCCACAGGCTTGAGATCTCAATTTCGTTTTTGTTTCCCACTTCTCATTTGCGCAAATGATGAAGACTCCGTGGCTCGCTATTACCATTACTATTACAATGCGGGAGAGGGGGCCGCTATCACACGAGATCACTCGCTCCACCCAACCACTCCGTTTTTAACCAATGCATTCTTACTCCAATGCCTCCCAGCAACAAACCCGCTCCTAACCACCTTTGCCCTCTCACCGGAATCCCACCGAACAATCACCCCCTCAATAGCCTCCTCTCCAAACGCGCTCTTACGGTCCAAAAATTTCAACAATTCCCCTTCGTCCTGTACGTCCCCCTCCCACAGAATCGGCACAGCATGAATCCCACTCCCAGCAAGCACGCCCTTCAAAATCCTGGGCGTGGCAAATCTATCCTCCAGGCGATCATACAGATCGAATGCCAGGAAGGCATCCGGGAGCGCAGTGTAATGCACCGTATGCAGCGCAGCAACCCACTCCCCGAAAAGAATGAACCTCTCCGGGAGTGTGGGATCACGATGCAGCACGGAGACCAAGGCAGGGCCATGCAAGCTCAACCACCGATCCAACTGCGCGAACTGGGCAGCGTCGCTAGCATTCACGTAGTGCGAGCGATTCTGCACGAGTACGGACAAATCGGACGAAAGTGAGAAGCCCAGATTTGCCCCATCGATCTTTTCCTCGATGGTCACGCGGCGGGAAAAGTACCTGGGTAAGTCGGTCTCAGGAATGATCAGGTCGTCACGGGTCGCACTACCGAGGTTAAGTAGATGCCTGGTCCTCGGGAACTTTTTCATGAATAAGGGTCTGAAGAGCGTGTCCACTAGCTCCCTAGCAGAAGGTATAGACGTGACCCTCGCGATGCCGGAGTATCCCTCCGCCAGGGTAGGCGCTTGCATGGCGGCCTGCATACTGGCTATCACCCTCGCAGCACGGTAAGGCGGCAGTGTCGGATGCGAATCGCGGTTCTCCGCCCGCGATCGGCACACTTCAGATGGGTAATCGAGAATCACTGCAACCACCTTCCTCCCCGTGGTGAATAATTGCACCCAGGACTTCCGCTCGGAAGAGGTGGGATTGCACCTATCGAGCAGTAGCACCTTCCTATGACCGCCCGAACCAGTCCCCATCTTGAACGCGCCGACGGCGTTCTCGCAGACTTTTCGCGCGGAAGCGTTGCCTGTTGCCGAGGGCGATTCCTGGGTTATCGTGTCCGGGGAGAGCACCATTAGCGCAGGGTTACGTAGTCTGCATAGACGCGCGAACTCGGATTTACCGGCGCCTGGGAGGCCAATCAGCAGGATCATGTCCGGGTCCGATATGTCGCCGGTTATTTCGAGTGTCCCTGAGAAGGGCTCAGGGACCAGTCCGCCGTCGCCGATGAGAGGTTCCCCGCGCCCGTAGCGCCTCCAGGCTGTAGAGATGTAGGTTTCTATGAACTTCTCCTGGTGGTTAGTTTCTATGCTTCCATCTCGCAAGGTGCGAATGAGGGCTATTGTTTGCTTTGCCGAGAGTTTCGGTGGGTCTTTCACAGATGCGAGTCTTAGTGGAGTGAACCCGTATAGCGCTAGATAGCAGGCGAGGACTGTTCCCGCTCGACCTTTTCCACCGCCGCAGTGGACTAGTGTCGCACCTGGGGACTCGGGGTTGTAGAATGGTTCTTCGAGGATTATGCGTAGCGCTCTGTCGGTCTGCTGGATCGTTGGAGGGTGATAGTTTTCCACCGGTATCAAGGTATTACGGATACCTACGTTAAACCAGCTTCTCACCAGCGGAGTTTCGGCGGTTAGTGTTATTACGTGAGTAATTCCCACGCTTGAGAGGTGCTGGATGTCCTGTTCTGAGCGAGGACTTGACATCCCGGCTAGGGCGAAGGGCACAATCCAGGAGAAGAATCTGGGGAGCTGTGGGAATTCTGGGCCAGGAGGGATGTGGTAGCGGATTCTGGTGATGGCTGTAGATCCGGGTTGGACCTCTGGCAGTTCCAAGCCGGAGGTTGGGGCCCAGAGTTGGAGGAGGCTACCTTTCGCTTGGTTCGAGGAAAGAGTAGTAGATATTTGGCTCAACTCCCCCTCTGTTAAGAACGGTCCAAATTCAGTGTGTTCTCCGCAAGACACAATCTTCCCCAGGTAATATTCTCTCCTCTTCCCGGCTACCCTGTCGATCGGGGACGAGCGTATGAATGCAGCGTAGTAGCTTAGCATCGCCATCTTCCACCAGGTGTTCTTGTACGCCAAATCCGCAAGTCTCAGATACCCGCGTTCAGACTCTGGATGAGAGGTTATGATGTGCTCCACCCACTTCAGCCGCGATGCAAGCTCCTCATTACGAATGTGAGAGGATAAATATAATTGATCCAAAACCTCAACATCCAACCCCTTCGGAACTGATATGCAGTTAACAAAGTCGCTTCCTTCAACTTCCTCTACCGTAGTCGAGTAAATCGACTTGCCAATATCATGCTCACCCTTTACACTCAGAGTGATGTGAAAATCCTTCGCCGGAAGGCCGTGTTTTACTCGCCAGACATTTCCAGCGGTCCACAGTACCGATATGAGAGTTACCCCGGAACGGCTTGACACGCCCAGGGGGTATATTTTCGAAGTGTCAATTTTTGATAACGTTGCTAAGGCGCTGTCTGAGAGGACTCGGTGCTCAGACTCTATCATAAGCGTGATGTGCGGTGGTTGTGGGTTCTTTTGGATTTCATTCCGCGAGTGAAAGAGGTCTGACAGGTGAGTTATTGAGGGTGAGGTTAGCATTATTGCGCCGTGGACGTTTGTTGGGGCGGGGACCAATTGGAGGGGGACGAAGAGGTGGGGGGCGAGTGATGACGCCATGACTTTGGAGTGCTACCGTATTGGGTGATAGCGGTAGTACGAGGATGGGTACCGGTAGTCGAATGGGTGGCTGAGGGTCCCTTGGAATATGCGTTACCGTGGGATAGTCTACCAGTACCGGTGCTACTCGAGTACTTTAGCTTCTTATATCTTCGAAAAATTGAATAACTTTAGAATTGAGAAGATATGACTCATCTACTGAGCAAAATTAGACTCATAAAGAGCACGTACAATACTGTACCAACCTTGATCCGGATTAACTGGGGCGATGTTGTTTAGAATCGTGAATAACGAACTGAATAGAGTACCGGTACTGTAGGTCACTAATTGCCTAGCCGGCGTTACTATCCTATGCGGCACGATAAAGAACGGAAAAATTACCAACTGAGCAAGAGTGCAATGCCGAGTGCTGTGTTATGCGCCCGAAGTGTTTACCGCCGGCTGGTTGAGCCTCATTGCGGCTCCTCTGTTGCCGACATCGAAGACGCCTCGTTTAAATCGGCGATTGACAAAACGTAACCATAATGCAGTAAAACCCCGCCCAGAAAAGCATTCCTGACGTAAAAGTATTTGAGCAACGGAGAAGGAAACGCCAATTTTGGGCCTTGTATGCGATCCAGAGGGAGCTCTGTTACTCAAGTGATATGTTGAAGCTGATGTGAGAGACCGCCACTACGGCTACTGGTCGAAATATATATGTCACTTTAACCCATGTCATGTGAGAAGGGTAAAAAGAAAAAAAAAGCTTGGATGTCAAATGCAGGGTTCGTTATGCGTTACTGCCCAGCGTTACTTGTATTATTTTTTGTGTTGGCGTTACGATACGCCAACCCGGTAGAACAAGCCGCGAGGCGCGGGAGAGGAGAGAAAGAAAAAGAGCCGGGGAAAAGGAATTATCTACTCTAGAACTAGGGTGAATCTCTGTTGTTTTCTTTTCCCCTCCTCCCCCATATCGCCCCCCCTCACCACTCCACTTCACACAGACTTCTCCCTCGAAGGCCACTGTGAAGGGCCATTCCATCATTCGGTACATTCTTCCTTAATGAGCAACCCCACATAGGTAAGGGTCTGCCTGTCTCTTCGTTCCTCACACACCTTCCTTCCTCTTCCTCTTCCCCGTCACCCCGACAATGTCTAGTCCCAGTAGATCCGAGAGACCCCATCGTCACGATGCCGACCCACTCACCCGGCTACTTCGTGATTCCGAAGGAAGTACCGATCATGGTACCTTCACTTCCCAACATTTTCGCGACTCCCGCCCGGGCTCTCCCCGCGTCGTCCCTGCGACCATTGGACCGGAACCCACCGACTCGATACGCTTAGGTCTTTCCCGACCCGGGACCTTCCTCAAGCGAGCCACGGCGACTGCAGAGTTGGCAGAAAACGCGGGAGTCAAGAGGCCATGGCTCATGTACATGAGTTATTACATACCATGCATTGGCTGGGTCGGGAGGTATAAGTGGAGTTACTTACTGGGAGATGTCATTGCCGGAGGTTTGTTCCCTCAAGTCTATTATCCCATTATTTTTCATTTTTTCATTTTTCCTTTTTATTTATTTCTTTGGTGGTCAAGTTAGTGGTTAACAATGGGCTGCTACAACAGTGACTATGGCTTCATTCTACATTCCTATGGCACTCTCGCTCTCGGCGAATCTAGCTAATTTACCGCCTATCCATGGGTTGTATGCGTTCGCCATTCAGCCGTTGGTAGGGGAACTTGAAATTCTTGCCTACGTGACGCAGCTAACCGGGCCCAGGTTTACTCGCTTCTCGGATCTTGTCCTACTATGGCTGTTGGCCCTGAAGCTGCTGGGTCGCTCCTCATGGGCTCGGCAATTCGGTTAACGAACGAGCATCACGGGTCTCCATTCGATGATCACGACGGGGACGATTTTCAGAACGCTAAACTTGCGGTATGTATGATTGTGACGTAGTTTGTGTATAGTGATGTGCTGATGAGATGGCAGGGGCTTATTACCGCCATGGCTGGGTTAATTGCGTTCGTGGCTGGCTTCGTCCGACTTGGATTCTTGGACAGTGTCCTTAGCCGGCCGCTCTTGCGAGGCTTTATCTCCGCTATCGGGTTTGTCATCTTGGTTGACCAGTTAATTGTATATCTCCCCCTCCCGCATCAACCCTACGATACTAACTAGCGGATAGCCAGAAACAGGCTTATTCAATCTCGCTAAGGAACATGGCATCACCCATGCCAGCACATTCACAAAAGCAGTCTGGCTAATAAAGAACTTCAAGAACGCCCACGGCCTTACCTTCGCTGTGGCAGCCGTATCCTTCAGCATTATCATAACCGGCCGTTACCTAAAGAAGAAGTTTGAAAAGCGAGCACCATACATCGTCTTTCTACCCGACCGCTTCCTCGTCGTGGTGTTCTCGGCGATCTTCACATATGTGCTCCGTTGGAATGAGCAGGGACTTGAGATTCTCGGGACCGTGGACACATCCTCCGGCGTTTTCCAGTTCCATTTTCCATTCCAATTACAGCATGTTACCAAGCTTAGGGAAACCCTGTCAACGGCATTCCTGATATCCATACTCGGATTCTTTGAATCTGTTGTAGCCGCCAAGAGTCTGGGAACAACGCTCGACATCAACATCTCCTCAAACAGAGAACTCATAGCCTTGGGCACAGCAAACATACTAGGTGGGTGCTTTCAGTCCCTTCCAGCATTCGGTGGGTACGGTCGCAGTAAAGTCAACAAAGCCACCGGCGGCAGAACACCCGTTAGCAGTATGGTCCTGAGCACACTCACAATCCTCTGCGTCTACTTTGTCCTCCCATACTTCTACTACCTCCCCGTAAGCCCTCCCCTTTACCC
>QOVD01003506.1:0-14852 GCA_003521225.1 Tuber microsphaerosporum | reverse complement strand
CCTACCACCAAATCTAACATTACCATAGCGCTGCGTTCTCTGCGCCATGATCTCAGTAGTAGCCGTATCCCTCCTAGAGGAGGCCCCCGAGGACATCTCCTTCTTCTACCGCATCCACGCATACGGCGACCTAGCAACAATGTTGCTAGTTTTCCTAACCACCATAATCTGGTCCCTAGAAACCGGCATCGGAATTGGCGTCGGCATCTCGCTAATCCAAGTTGTCCGTAGCAGCACGCACGCGCGCATCGAGATCCTCGGTCGCGTGCCGGGGACAGACACCTTCAAGTCCGCAGAGGAGGGCCCCGCCTCAGTGCTGGAAGAAGTCGAAGGCTGCCTAATCGTGAAGATGACAGAAGCATTAACATTTGCCAACACCGGCGAACTAAAGAACCGTCTACGAAGGCTTGAGCGCTACGGCGACGCACGCGCGCACCCCTCACTACCCAGGCTCCGGGGTCGGAGTGCTGCCGGAGGCGGTGGTACGAACAACGTGATTTTCGACGTGAAGGGTGTGAAGCGCATGGACGGCAGCGGCACACAGGTACTCCGCGAGATAGTGGACGGGTACGTGAAGCGGGGCGTCGCCGTTTGGTTCTCCCGAGCGCCCCAAGTGGATTCCCGCCTTTGGATGGGCTTCGTTGAGAGTGGGATTATGGAGAGGGTTGGCGGCAGGGAGCACTTTGTCGGGAGTATTGATGAGGCCCTAAGGCTCACAGAGGGGAGTAGGGGGGGTAGCCGTGCCGGGGAAGTTGGTGTTTAAGTAACATACAGGGAGGGTGAGAGTAGTGTATTATATATCATATACCTTGTATGGAAACGAAAATGTACGATTTATTTTGTCTTTTTTTTTTGTTTTTTGAGTCATGACAATTTTCGCACCCACCACCATCTACTAAAACCCATAAACCTAACTTCACATAACGTATTCCACGCCATAGCGAGCGCCCAGAATAGCGAGCCATCCACCCAAATACTAGCCACTATTTAAACCCAGACTGAAGTTTAGCCAGACATTGCCTAAACTCGCATATAGATGGCTCGCTGTAGCGTGGAAGACGCTAACCCGGTTTCGCAGTGTAATGTTAGTGCTTAGAATTCCGATCCCCGTAAAGTTAATCTGAATTCGACTCCCGGCAAAAGCTCTTCCTATTCACCCCACCCCACACTACAGCCCCATAAATTACCTATGATGTTTGTTTTTTTTCCGTTTATGTTTTTTTTCTATTCTCCTTTTAGTAGGGTCGGGATGTAAATGAATGCCGTATTTGAAAACTCCTCAGATCATTATGACGGGTAGTGAATGTTTTGTGCGATCACAAGGAGTCACTCGGTGTTCGTCGGCTGTCGGGAACAGAGATTATACGTAGGTCTAGCGTGATTTTTGACGCTCCCTAGCGGATTCCTTTTAGCGTCGAGATTAGGTCATACCACTCACATCACATGGTATATGAACCCCCTATCGTACACAATATCAACCCGAACCAAAATCACGGAACCACGTGTCTCCGTGGCTCAAGCACGATGTTTCCAGCAGATATCACACTGGGCGGACACTGTAGCTAACCGATATTTAAAACAAAGATCAACCCAAAGCCATAAGATTAAGAATATATCCTAGAACGGGTGACTCTCTCTACATTACTGCCGAGGTTGCACCACGTTCCGGTTGTTGTTAGAGCATGTCATACGATATCTTCACGTGCTACGAACTAAACCACGGAAGTCACTTTCCAATCCAAATTTTATCCTCCAGGGGGTAATATATATTCAGTAACTAAGTGTGGAGGACAAAAAAACCAAAAAACCTAAAGGTGGAAGCAGAAAAAGTGAAATAAAAGAGAAGAGAAGAGAAGGGGCTACAAAGGTTCAATTGCTGAAAATTTGGCACCTAAAAAGAAGAGAAGAGAGTATAAAAACAAGACGCAAGCCAAGAGGGAGAAGGCAGGTGTTTAACCCCGCGAGCTCCACCCGTCCATCCACCTTCCGTCTCAGCCCATCATCACCCTTTCGTGCTGTTGGTAGAGCAGCTTATTTGCTCTTTGGCGGATATTTCTTGAACAGATAGCTACCCCACCATTAGCTTCCATCTCCTCATCATTCCCCTAACCACAAGACAAGTATTCCATACCTAGAAACAAAATAATCCGCCGCCCCGAATGCCACCAAACCCGCAGTCCAAAATCCCACAAGCTTCCATGTGAGTGCTCCAGCCTGACGTTTCTTGTATGCCCCAGCCATCAACAGCACAGATGCACTTGCAACGCTAACAGCGTTGATAACGACGACGGGGTCTTGGGTATAAGGGTTTGCCCTCTGCTTCTTCCCCTTCTTTGCTTTTTCTTCTTGCTCGTGGGCTATCGCTTCCTCTTCTACAGCTGCGTCTTTGGCGGCTTGGTCGTCCCTTTCGTGCTCCATTCTTGTGGCTTGGGTTTCCGTTTTGACCTATGGGGTTTTGGTTAGCATGGGGGGTTACGGGAAATAGGGTAGTAGGGGTAAGAGGTACTTCTTGCTCCAAGAATTCGGAAGAGACGACAGAGACGCCAGAGTCAACGTCCACGAGGGATTCGACAGAGGATTCGGTGGGAATAACTTCGTCGACGGGGTTGGCACGACTATTATTGGTTAGTGTTTGATGGTTGTATTTACTTCTTACTCGTATCCCATAGAAATTTGGGAGATAACGTACGCCTGCGTGGAGCAAAATATGATTGTTTGTTAGTTTATCAAAATCTTCAATGCTTGCTAGGGAAAAACGGTTTAATAGATAAAGAAATTTTTTGATCACATACCTCTTCCTCAGATTGTGAAGGCCCGCTAGCGGCAACATCCGCCCAAGAGGCAGACCCATCGAAACTGGACATGGTGATGAAGAGCAGTAGCAGATGATGGCGTGTATCTTGTAGAGATCTTGTAGAGAGTAGAAGGATTGATTGGTGGAGGATGGAAGAGAGAGAGAAAGGATGATGGGGGAAGGGAAAAAACAGATGAGGAAAAGACAGATGAAGTGTTTACCCTACGGAAGGGTGATTAGAGGGAATCGCAACGAGGAGATTTGGATTTGATAGGCGAAAAATGATTTTTTTAGCTAGGGGCAGATTTTTGCTCACTGGTTGAGTGGTTGACAGATTGCATTCCCTGCTGGTGACGCTTGGCTGCGTTGACGTCACGCTACTTGGTCAGTCAACTGGCCGAACCCCAGTTAAGTTACCGTACTGGATCACACTGGCATCCGATCATACGGCAGCCGTAAGACATGATATTGTATCTTAAAAGACCATTCTTGAAAGGTGGTGCTTCTGACCTATCATGTATTATTATCGCAGGAGTACCGGTACACAATGTTCCAGTGAGGGTTCACCAAGGGATATCCACGAATGCACTGCTCAAGTACTACTAAGTTGTCAATGTGTCTTCAACTTTAGCTCTTCCAAGTTACAGAATGCCTATGCCCTCCTCTTTGTCAACGCCATGCGTATCTATAAAAATAGCAAATCTAATTACTTTTGTTTTCCATCTACCATTCAAGCCCAGGTATTCCCCCCCTCAGAGTGGAGATTGCACAACAGCAAGAAGGCATGTACATTTTTTAGAAAAAGAAATGAACGAATGGGCGAGGAATGTAGAACTACAGCAGGATTTCTCCACACATATCCAGCCAAGAAGGAAGATAAATCTAGTCCCTGATGCATCCGGATAGTATTATTTCTCGTTACTGACCCCCTCCTCTGCACCAGCTACCGTATCTTCCTTTGACTTCGCTCTAATAGGTTCGGTATCGGACTTAGCCGTCTCAGGATCCACACGAATGCTAGAGGAAACTTTTGAAGACGTGGCTGGAGAGGAAGCCTCTTCGGGATTTTTGGAGTCGGGAACTTCTACTGGCTCCTTTTCACTCAGCCCTTCAGCAAGTTCCTCATCCTCATCCTCATCCTCGGCACCGTAGAGCTCAGGATACTGAAAAGATATGTAAGAACAAAGACCACAAGTTAACTCATGAAGGAGCAGTTTACCTTTTGGAAACAAGTTTGCATATCCCTAATAATCAGATTAGATGGATGCCCGGCACCTATAAGACGAGAGCCAACCCACCTGAACTTTTCAATACAATCCACACCCTTAGGATCTTCCGTCGAGAAAACAAAGCAACTAAAAGCAGTTTTGAACTCTTCCCCACTAAACTCCAACAATCAGCATCCCACCTAGCCCCTAATCACGCAATCAAAACCGCCAGTACTCACCAAGGACCATGAGCCATCCCACCAAGACAAGGGCAATCCCAATTAATCTCTCCAGTCTCCGGATTAAAGGCCCCCTCCTGCCCCGCCTCATCCTCCAAATCCCCCGGACTTCCAGGCCCAGGTATTGACCCGGCACCCTCAATAGCCCTCCTCTCAGGTCCTGCTCGAGCCTCATCCGCCGTCAAGGCCCTATTGTCTCCAGTGCCCGACTCCTGCAGCCTTTCCAGCTTCCCTCCCTTCTCGGGCAATAACGATTTTGGGCGGTCTTGGTCTTCGGGGGATATTGTCTTTGGCTCATCCTGGAGGACTAACGCCCTGTCAGAACCAATCCGATTTATTTAAGTGGCAAAAAGAACGAATTGGGAAACAGACATTTAGGCTCATCAGCAAAAACATTAGATGTAGCACAGGCAGCGTATATCAAACCACCCGCCACAGCCCACCTCGCGACAAACGACTTGAAGCTAGACCGCTTCTGCTTGGGAGCTGCAGTAAAGAGGGACCTATTATTCCGCAGCAGCACTGGAATCGTAGGGCGCACGGGTGTTGAGAGGATCCGACGACCCAGAAGCGACCGACCAACGGGCCTGAGTGCCGACATTGCTTAACCGTGACTGTGGGGGGAGGATTATGAAATTTGGATCAATTGGGAGGAGGAAAGGAAATGTGAAAGTTCGGGAACCGGATTCCTCAGCAGTGGGACGATAAGATTCTCCAAGATGATCGGATGTTGCAGAGATAAGATTAGATAAGATTGATTGCCTTGGGGTTAGTCTTGCGCTTGGCGAACTGTGACATCACTCCGCACCTGGGCAACCACTGGTCTCCTGCACTCGAGTGCTGTCCCAGAGTTTAATTAAATTTCGAAGCCGAGATTTGTTCCTTACAGAATTGCACGAGCACGGCATTGATCCACCGACCTTTTTGTCTTACCCCGCTCAATCGCGTTATCCTTCAACAAATAACCTTCGCTGGCCGATCGCTCGCCTAGCTAGCGGATTATTTCGACTGTTTAAATAAACGAAGCAAGTCATGGGCGCCGATCAGTCAATAGAAACAACGACCTGGGCACCAGGGGACTTTCTCGACCCATCCGGCGATGAGGGTAATCAACATTTCGCATTGATGATCCTAAACCTAGAAATTACGAACCTGAAGCTCTTCGAGACACTCTACAAAAATAGTAATTCTCCCTTCTTCAATTAAAACAAGCCCCTCCATCAGTCAGTCAATCAACCAATAGGATAACTCTGATGTGCCAAACCCTTCCCCCAGGCAAACTGGTAATCTGCGCCGACGGCGGCGCAAACCGTCTCTACGACGCCTACACCACCGAAGAAGACCGCTTCTCCTACGTTTGACCTCTCCCCCTCATCCATCCCTTCCTCTCTAACACTACCCCAGGCCCCTACCTGCATAGCTGGCGACCTCGACTCCCTAAGACCCGACGTACAATCATACTACTCCGCCCTCGGCGTTGAAATCCTCAAAGTAGCCGATCAGGACTCGACAGACTTCGGAAAATGCCTATCCTGGATCTCCGAGCAGGCGAAGGACTTCCCGCCAATCCTAACTCTACCCGAAGACGACGGGGTGGTAGAACGTGGCAGCGAGGTTAAGATCTCTGGAATGCAGCCTGAAATCACGATACTTGCCTTGGGAGGATTTGGTGGGAGGGTTGATCATTCTTTCCATTCTGTATTACATACCTCCCCTCCCTCGCTGGGTTTTATCAGTGGGTGAATGGTACTGACGTCGGGGGTGACGTGTAGATTAACACACTATACACAACCGCAAATACACATACTATATACCTGATCTCTTCAGAGAACGTCACGTTTCTACTACCCGTGGGAAATAACACTATTTACACCCCACATAGGGTCTTCGGGCCCACCTGTGGGATTCTCCCTGTCGGAAATGGGTCTATCATGACCACCTCGGGATTAGAATGGGACTTACACAAGCAGGAGAGTAAATTCGGCGGACTAGTTAGCACGAGCAATCACCTGAAAAGTGAGGTGATTCGCGTGCGGCTTGAGAACGCGCCGGCTGTGTTTACATTGGAGCTTAGGCAGCAGGAAACTAGAGCCGTTTAGTATTTGGCTTTTGCTTCCCCTTCTTCCCCTTCTCTTTTTAGTTTAGTTTAGTTCGAGTTGGTTTCATTTGGTTGCGGGATTGATAGGGCGAATGGGGTAATAGATGGGACTTGTGCAAGTAGAACTTTTTGGTAACGGGGACGAGTAATTGACCTCTCTCCGTCGCCAAAATAGCGTCATGATAGATCACTCGCTGAGAAAATCTCTGACTGCAACTGCAGGCTATTCTGAAGTATCATCCATAAAAACCCGCCAACCCCAGCAGCGGATCGAGCAGGGTAAATTGCTGTACTAAGCCGCAACAGGCCCAGAAGAGTATGCTAACCGAATTACGAATACCAGTTAGCGATATATAGCAAGCTCAGCTCACCCAAGCGATACCCCATCTAAAAAACCCAACCCCTTCTCAGCGCTCTGTCCCTGATATTGAGGACGCAAAGTTCCCGCGAGATAGTGGATCTAGCGAGCACTTACAGTACTCGTGACACTTGAGATTCGCACCACGGAATTCCTCATAACCCGCATATTACTTGGATCGCCCATCAATAATGCAGCCCCCTCTTGCCCCCTCGCAGTCCCGATAGCCTAAAAGAAAAATCCCTGGATTTTCCATAACTCAACTGTGCAGATTCAAAACAGCTACTTATTACTCCCACAATCAGTTTATTCTTCCCTTACAACATAAAAAGTAAAAAAAATCCATGAGCATATACTCATCCTCTAGCTGACGCTATGAACAGTTAAATCCATACCCACCATCCCTCCAAGTCCAAGTTCAAGTTTGATGATCCCGTAGATATAAATCCTACCTAACCCAGAGCCTAGTGACTCCACTGCCTAACAGCAGTCTCCCACTCCGTGGGGGGGGGGGCTACAGACCATAGCATTACTCGACATATCTACCTACCTACTTACTCCATAAAGTGGATACGATAAGGTATTTAGGAAGAGCAGACGCTCAAGGGGTAGTTTAGGGTACAAGTACATACAGAGAATCCGGTCTCTGCCAACCCCGCAATGCGAGCAAATATCCAAGAATAACGAATATCCAATGAAACAGATAAGAGAAAGTTTGATTACCACTCCAAATATTAGTCCATGACCCCTCTGTGTATATTCTTGGCGCGCTCCTTTTGTAACTTTCTTCCCCAAGCCTTTCCTCCTACCCTCCCTCCCTCCTATCCACACTGTCTGAGTGAGGATAATCAAAAACCAACCCTGAATCGGGCTGGTGCTTTGATCTTCTTCCCTATGCTCTGCTCCACCCCTCTACCCTCCTAATGCTAGTGGCACTGTAAGTCTCAGATGCCCTGACAACTGGATCCTGGTGCTCAACGTGCATGCAGACGAGCATCTTTTTTTTCAACCATGGGAAGGTTGTTACCCCTCCCCCCGGAAGTAACTATTCTTCGAGCGATAGGAACAGGCATCCAGAATAAAAACGGGAGGGTTTAAGTTTGATATCATCTGGTGCCCCCATAAAGTTATGCTGCGCCCTACTCCAGGGCCATAAAATTCTCCTTGATATTATAAGACCATCGACAGTCAGGCACCCATGGAGCGACACTAGAGATACAGAACACCCATGAGAAAACCCAGACAACTCCCTACATCAACTGGGGATTACTGAGACCACCAGCAACCCTCCAAACAGTTGCGGGGGGCGACGGTGCGCTGCCAGCCCACTCGAAATTCTGGTAACCGCAACGGCTCTCGGCACATATTCTCCAACCTGTTGATGGAGTCGAAGCCCCCTGCCGGGCAATTTTGCAACCAGGGCGAACTCCTCCAAGTTTATGATGAGAAAGATGTCGATGATGAAGTGCGCAATATATAACACCTTTACACAAACTATATAAGTTAGGTTTTTTCGTCAGCTAAAATGGTAGTGATGGGAAACCATGATTTTCATGATTACCCAATAAGCCAACCGAAAGCAAGCACCGTCTTGACACCGTATCTATGTGAGGCGTGCCGCGGGCTCTGCAAGGACATTAATTTATCTTGGCTGAGCAATTGTACCTCCTCCCATTGCACGAGCACTTCGCACATCCTGGTGCCGAACTCCTTGTCTAAATGAACGAGCTGACAAACGTGGTCCGAGACCGTGAGAAGTTCTAATTATGCACACCCGTCCAGAAAGTACGGTTCCAATAGACGGTAACCTTAAAAGGGGCAGAAACTTTCTTATCCCAGACAAGGACATCGTTGTATACACCGGGGCTTCCAGTAGCATACGCAAGGAAGAGGGCAACCATGAGAGCTAACTGGACAAAACAGATGACGGTGGTAGCAATGCCGAGGGAAGGGACGACCTTGGCGAGCCTTTCCACGTACATGTAAGCCACTTTGAGCATTCTTCGGTTGTTTTGAAGACAGGTGGCCCCCAGCCAGCCATTTCGAAAATAAGTAGGAGTGTAACCGGGGGACTTTTCTCGGAGAATATAAAAGTAGAGAAATAGTTTTCTGTGGAGCTAAGTCAATCAATGTTATAGGGGGGTAATAGTCTTATGCCCAGATACCCTATATATGCATCGCATGACCCATAATGCAATAGGAATTACGAGCGTGAAGGGGCCCACTTGGTGGAAAACAGTAAGATTGAAGAGATGGTCCTGCCTTCGCCGAAAATTGTTTAATGGCAGGACACAGAATTCTAAGCCCCTCCAGAGTATCGATATATGTGTAGGCTCATCCCAGCTACGACACACCAATCAAGGCGGCTAATGGCTACCGAGTGACGACAGATGATATATTTGTGGTGCACACACCCCGGAAGAAGTTTGATTGCACATTTAGCCTGCAACCTATCAGATATCTCCCGGAGTTCAGGTACTCAAATAATGCGCCATAGCATGTACTTGGCGTGTTAGCACTCATTATCACTCGACGGTAAAGACCTTACCCCGCTAGAAGTAAAACTTAAAAGCAAAGGTACTCCCAACGCAGGGCTTAAAATACAATATCGCTCCATAAAATTCCGTATAGGCCACTACCTACCAGTAGCAGCATCCTCTTCCACGAAAACGTGACAACCCGCGGCGACCCTCACAAAGAAACAAACTCCACGGTAGCTCTTTGTCAGGAAACCGAAACCGCAGAAATGTGCATATTGATAAAGGGATTTAGACAACGGTGGGTGGCCGGTTTAGGTTGTGTAACAAATGACACGATAGATAATTAGGAAGAACTGGGGGGAAAAACGGTGGATGGCAATTAATAAATTTCAAAAAGGGTGCGGGATTTGATACCAATGTGTAATTGAATCCTATGTGCCTTTTGGAATTTGCCGAGAATCCAGACAGCAAACCCTACTGATTCAGCCTGCCAAGAGGGGAAGTTGGTTGACTTGAGCCAATTAATACCCCCAGCCGGCTACCCCGGCCAAGCAGCAGATGGTGGAGAAATGTCAGTTGTTTCGGCTTGGCGAGTGTTTTGGAGAGCGGGCGGGCCAATAGGTGCTGATCCTACCCTGGGGTTGCGCTATCTCGATTTTGAATCGTCACTTTAACCTTTTGAATTTTCTCCCATCACCACCATTCCCCCCACACTGCTCCCTCGCCTGTCTACAGTAGGCATTACTCTTTCCCCCTCAATCCCCATCCAAACATCTCAACCATATCTACTTTCATCATGTTTACTGCTAGATCAGCTTTCTCAACTATTGGAAGACGTGCCTTCTCCGTTTCTGCGCAGCAGGTATTGTACCCAGAGGCTGCTAATCACCTCGATTGGATGAAGAAAATTTTCCATCCATGGCTCCCTCTGAAATTGATTGGTGCAAGAGCTTCCACTGATCCTATTCCCTTCTCGGTGTTTTAGAACTCCAAGGTTACCGTCCTAGGGGCCGCTGGCGGTATCGGCCAGCCTTTGTCTCTGCTTCTCAAGCTCAATCCTAGAGTTTCCAACTTAGCCCTGTACGATATTCGGGGTGGGCCAGGTAACTGACATACCCACCCTCCAGAGTGGTTGGATTTGAATTATGGATGCTAATTGCGTTATCTAGGTGTTGCTGCCGACATTTCTCATGTCAACACGGCGAGCAAAGTTACCGGCTATGACCCGGCTCCCGAAAATTTGAAGGCTGCACTCGAGGGTGCCGATATTGTCCTTATCCCTGCTGGTGTTCCCCGCAAGCCCGGAATGTCCCGTGATGGTAGATATTCTTGAGCAAACTTTAATCTTATGCCAGACTGATCCTCTTAGACCTTTTCAAGACCAATGCCTCCATCGTTCGTGACCTGGCTAAGGCCGCTGCTCAACATGCGCCTGATGCTAAGCTCCTTATCATTTCTAACCCAGTCAACTCTACCGTTCCTATCTGTGCAGAAGTATGTCATTATCGTGTTCCACCTTAACTCCAAAAATATTGACGAAAAATCAGGTCTTTAAGTCTAAGCGTGTCTACAACCCTAAGCGCCTCTTTGGCGTTACCACCTTGGACGTTGTCCGCGCTTCAAAATTCATTTCTGAGATTAAGGGAACCGATCCTGCCAATGAAGAGGTCACCGTTGTCGGTGGCCACTCTGGTGTCACCATCGTTCCCCTCCTATCTCAGTCCAACCACCCCTCTATTGACGGCGCGGTTAGAGACGCCCTTGTAAAACGTATCCAGTTTGGTGGTGACGAGGTTGTCGCGGCCAAGAGTGGCGCTGGCTCTGCTACCCTCTCTATGGCCTTCGCTGGGAGCCGGATGGCAGACTCCCTTCTACGTGCTTCACAAGGTGAAACTGGCATCTTTGAGCCTGCTTTTGTTGAGAGCCCGCTCTACAAAGAAGATGGTTGTGATTTTTTCTCCTCTAGGATCGAGTTGGGTCCAGAGGGGGTTAAGGAGATTCACCCTGTCGGAAAGGTCAGCCCATATGAGGAGGGGCTGATCGAAATTGCCCTCAAGGACCTTGCGGCCAACATTAAGAAGGTAAGACCCTCTGATACCTCATCCATCCATACCATCACTAACCCCCACCTAGGGTCAGGAGTTCGTCAAGACAAACCCATAAGCGGGCAATAAACGGACTCCTTGGGGTAGTTACACGGTTTGTTTCATACGTCGTGGTTTACTTTCTCATGCGTTTTCTTTAATATCTGTAGACAGTGGGGGTATGTGTTAAACGGCTCACACCCTTGAACCAAAATAAAATACAAAAAATAAAAACTCAATTCCACTTTGCCTTATCAAAAGCTTTATCAAAAGTTCCTGTCCTATGCCATAACAAAAATCGCATACAGTACCCAACCAAACCCTCAGTGCACAGGATCACGTGACACGAATATTCAGTCAAAGAAACGCCTAATCTTGGCAAAAACTCACAAAACAGCCACACAACAACCAAACTCAAAACTTCCCCCCACTATAGTGCCGCCCACCACCCGAACGGCGAACGCGCGCAACACAACTCCTCTACCCTCTCAACAACAAATGGATATAAGACAATGGAAGAAGACTTCTTCTCCGACGACGAAACGCTAGATGCCCTTCCAGAAGATGAACTACAAGCACTTGAGGACGCCGCAATCTCGAGTACCCAGGCGCGAGCAGCAGCAGTAGCAGCAGCAGCGGCAACCCAACAATCACACCAACAATACCACCAACAACTCCCACTCCCACAACGAGGACCATGGCCACAACAATACCAACAACAGCAGCGACAATTTGCGCAGCAGCAGCAGCACCAATACCTCTCACCCGCATCTTCACTTTCGGCCGCGGCACCGCCCGTCCAGCGAAGACCTTACCAGCGACCGTTCAAGCCTCCGCTGCTGCAGCAAAGGCCGGCCGTTGTCGAGTACGAGACGCTCCCGACGTTACCGTACGTATCTGCGCCTCCGGTACCGCAGCAGGTTCAGCCTCCGCCGATGGAGGCGGAGGTTGAAGTTGAAGCGGCGTCTTCGGATTATGGAGCTATTGATTTTGACCTCGAGATTGCGGAGGAGTTGTTTGATGATATTGCGCCGAAGGTGGAGAGTGAAGGGAACGGTATTAGTATCGGTGGTGGTGGTGGTGGGGAGCAGTATATGTATGATGAGGGGCAATTCAATGGGGAGCACGTTGGCGGAGGGTATGCTAATGGGTATGGGGAGCATGTTCAAGAAGATGGAGATCATAAGATGACGGATGAGGAGGAAGGTATCTTGAGGCGTCTGGAGGAGGTAAGTTTTCGCCGCTCCTTCTAACCTTTACTCTTGTGTGTCACAGCTAAGCTAACTAACGATTACAGCTACGAGTCGAAAACACCCGTCTAGAATCAGAACTAGTGAACCTGAAAGCCCAACAAGAAGCCGAACTCGTATCACTCCGACAAGTCAAGGACGGTGAAACAAGCATCATCCGCAGCAACCTAGCAAAAGAGAAAAAGGAACACACCCGAATAATCACTTCCCTGACGAACCAGCACCAGGCAAACACCGACAAACTCAATGCCCAGATTGCGGAGAAGGAGAACGAGATCAATCGGTTAAAAACTACGCATGCGTTCCTAGAGAAGGAGAACGCGGACTATGAGAAGCAGATACGGAGTTCTAAGAAGGTTGTCATTAGTAGCGGGAGGATTGGCAGGAGCCCTGTTACCACTCCACGGAAGGGGAAGGGGATACAGCACGGGGATGGATTTGACGACGATGAGATCATGATGGGTGGGAGCCCCTCCTTGACGGCCGGGAGGAGGACGCCGACAAAGGGGGTTAAGAGGAAGAGGACTGCCCAGGACAGTCCTATCGCCCCGCTGCCATTGAGTCAGCCTAGGAGGACATCTACGTCTTTCACGGAAATTCAGGGGCAGGTCGTCGATGAGTCGTTATTAGAACGGATGTTCCTGGAGGATGATCGGTTTGATGTCTGTCCTATTGAAGTATCCGTGGATTCTTTGGATGTTGAATCGCTAATTGTGGAAGTAGTTTTTGAAAGCACTTGTGGCGCATAGAGTTGATCAGTCAAATGAACGGGCGTTAGAGGCTTTGACAAGATTCTCCTTCCCTTCTTCTGATATCACAATATCTTCTTTGTTTCTAGATAAAGTCACGCTGTTGGAGACCACAGCGGCGAAATCGGAGTTTTCGGTTGGAGTTTGTAAGGTTTTGCTTAATCTCTGGGCCAGGTGTTTGCAGGAGTCATTCGTAAGACTAATCTTAACCCATTCCTGCTCCCGGACATTAGCGCTGACAATGGTTAGTTTGGGCCTTTAATGTTTCTTCTGGATCTACTACAATTTAGCGTTGATTGGGACCAGGGTGGTAAATGCCACTGGTTCTGCGAGGAGGTGGTCGGATTGATTCAGCGGACGGTGGACATCAATGCCATTCCAACATTCCAAAGGAACCTTTCTAAAATCGAGAAGGATGTGGATGTTATCTCCTGCCTGGAGCTCTTGGAAAGCATAGCTCTGGGAATGGCCGGAAACGAAATCCATGTGAGAAGGTATGATAGGAGATTTGATACCGGGCTTGATCCAATTCTTTCCCGCTGATTGATCTTAGATTCTGGCATAGTGTACGCTCGGACTTCCCCCTTATCCTGCTGAACCCCACACAACCAATCGAACATATACGCCGCATGGCATCGATCCTCTGCACGAGCGTGACAAGCCAATCTTTCGGACCCCGAGGGAGCAACGAGGCGGCCCAACGCCAGAACGAATCTAACCTCTTGGCTTCCATAACGAGGGTGTTGGCGGATACTCCTGGATCAACAACAGGTGAACCGAGATGGGATAAAGTTGAGGCTGTAGAGTTGAGGAAAGAGATAGTCCAGTTCCTGGGCACTGTTGCGGGGACAAAGCTAGGAATTGAGGCTCTTGTCCAGCATCCGAACGCATTGCTAAGGCTATCGAAGAGGATTGTAGAAGAATTGGAAGAAGTGTACGAGTGGAAATATGGAGCCGACGGAAGGTACGTTTTTTTCTCTTTCCATTTCGCTTTCGTATTTTCCGACAGTCCCCCTTTTCCTTGCTTCTTCTCTCCCCTTCCCCCTCTCCTCTCGGTTTTCAACACGCTGGTCGGTCAAAAGACGGATAGTAGAACAAAAAAAGAAAGAAAGAAAGAAAGAAAACCTGAAATAAGAGGAAAGGAAGTGCGGGAGAAGGAAAAGAAAGAAAGATGTAGCCCGTATAGAAAGAGAAGAAAAAGAAAGAAAAAAAACAAGTGAAGGACTAAGTAAAAGCTACTGTACCACAGTTCCCAATTCCTGAATTCGGCTGTGCGCCTCCTCCACGCAATCATCACCACCAACGCCCAGGAAGCAACGGTAAAACTCTCAGGAAGCTCAAGCTACAAGCACATCGCCTCCATGACACGCATAGCGTTTAGCGACGGGGTGCTTCAGGAGTCCGGGCTCGAGGAGACTGTAATAGAGCTCGCTCACGAAATCCTAGAAGTGACGGTCACACCGCACGAAGGGGAGAATCTCTGGGGTATTTTTCATCAATGATTAAAAAGGATGATTATTTCCACCTTCTTCCTTCCTTCCTTCCTTCCTTAACTTGCCGGTACCGGTATTGTATCGCACCATAGTCTCCTC
>QOVD01003505.1:0-16620 GCA_003521225.1 Tuber microsphaerosporum | reverse complement strand
CAAGGGCGTACTTTCACCAAGGTCCGGACACCGTAACGCCGACCGTAAACGTAGAAAGGAGTAATGCCAACCGGTACGATCGCTAAGCGAGGCTTGCGACCGTGAGACGAGGGGGTGGGTGAGAAGAGCCTTCAAACAACTTCTAGGACAACGCTTTCTCAAGGCGAGGCCATAATAAAAGAGGGAGAAGGTAGTGTCGTCACCCTCCTAGGCAACGAGGCCATCACAGGAGAGGAGAGGGGGAGGGTGGAGCTGACGATGATTTCTCATGGTGTTGAGATTTCAATCGCCGGAGGTGTAGAGGAGATCGTTCGTGCTTAACTACTCGTCGGTCACGGCCCCCTTATATAGGCGTTCCTCCCACAACCCTAACCCTGGTGCCTCATACCCTTGAGTCACACGACCTCATGACTCGTAACGAGTCATCTGCGAAATCCATCAGCTGACTTCTAACAAGTCAACTGCGCAACATACCTAAACCAATTATAATCCAACTCACAAGTCATCTGCGCAACTCGCGTCACATGAGTCAAAACCCATGACTCGTAATGTGAGTCATGTGCGAAAGTTCATAAATCATATGACCACAATCATAGTCATGTGAAAAACATCAACCAATAACCTTATAACGATGACATCGCGAGTGCGAGTCCTGTAAAACAAATCACAAACCTATGACGCATAATCATGCCTCATGTGAAACCATATTCCTTGCTTAGTCAGGTTTGTGACAGCTCTGGGCTCGGAGTCCTCAGCGTCGGTCATAGCCGCCCATTTGCGCTTGCTCGAGGAATGGACTGGTGCCCTAACATGTGCTTTTTTTCTATCAGCCTGGTACCTCACAAGCCCTGGCATTTGTCTGCCGGACCTCATGACACGACCTTCAGGTAGTGGGACAGAATGATGAATACCTTAAGCAACACGTAGTATCACCTCCGATTCAGGCTCTTGATCTATGGATGGGTTACGGAAGAATATTTCAGCAAAATCCGGTCAAGAGTCCTCAGCTCCATCTAACCCACCTCGGTTTCGCCCGCTATATACTGCCTTCGCCCGAGTAGGGGTTGGTGTCGCTACACGGAGCGGCCACTGCTTTGCTGCATTGGTTGATTTCGCCAGACAGCGCGGCCCCTGCTTTGCTATAGGGGTTGCTATCATCACATGGTACGCCCCCCACCTTGGCGCAGTGGCAGAGAATTCTGGCTGGCCATCATTGTCATCAGCACTGTCAGACTCCAGCGAAGCCTGCTGCTCAGATCTCGGCTCGTCCCCCCCGGCGCCAATGGCGGGGCTATACCTAATATTCCGGTCTGTATAATCATAGGTCAAAGGGGGCGGGGTACCCGGCTCTTGATCATTAGTGCGATGCCTTCGAAAAAGCATGTCCATTGGTTCAGATGGTGGACATTGTCCCCACCACATGCGGATCTGTGTATCATCATGTAGAACCAGCATTTCAGATTGTGGTAGGGGGTCCTCTGGGTAGTCAAGTTGCAAAAGGCTGCCATATCTGGTAGCGCCAACCATGTGACGATAGCCGATACCGGAGGCAAAACAGCTATCGAGGGCCGTATGCAAGCTCTTGAGAGTGGGTTCGGTGATCTCCACCCAGACCATGACCTGATGTGTCTTCCATGGGACATCCTCCAGCCTGCGGGAGAGTGGGTTGTCTCTGCGCTAAGTAGATGGCCGGTCGATGCAGACGCGGATGCTACGTGGGCTGGCAAAACCTATGATGTCATATTAGTAAATTGACATGCAGATTAATAGGGACAACAAAGGACGGAACTTATGATTATTTGCGGCCACGGCAGGAGCAGCGGGGACAGCCGGAGAAACGGCGACACCCAAGCGACTCAACGCTTTTGAATGCTTTCGCGCTATATCCTTAAGCAGAAAATCAAGACATTCAGTGAATCGCTGGCCAGCATTTGAGTTTTTCTACCAGAGGGCAGCTCTACCATTGCTGGCCAGGGGTTCGACGGTTAGGACCTATGCTTGGATCGCCGCCCACTGGTCAAGGGTGGCTAGTTTCCAGCCCAGGATGCGATTCTGCTCCATCCTCCTCTTGATGGCATCCCGCCAAGTTTTGTACTCTGGACTTGTAGTACTGGGGTCTGGGAAGCGGCAGATGTGTTTGCACCAGTCAATGTCCCCGTCGCGTTCATGGCCCTTCGTTCTAGGGCGAGTAAGTACGCTCTTTGATGTGGGTATGATGGGAGAGAGGGTTTATCGCAGCCTTTGGTGGGTGGATTATTTCTGCTGTGGCGAGTTTTAGAACGAAATTGTGCTTGACAAAGATCAAAGAATAATGATAGACTCTAGATGCTACACACCTATGAGAAAGTGAGGGAGCGGATGGATATGTCGGGATCAGATCAGTTTTTCGTGAACTTAATACAGGGGCGAGGATTATTCAGGTTAGCCATTTTGTCAAAATAGATAGAGAATGAATAGAGTCTATACCACATGGATGAATACAGTTCTCGGTACACTCAAGTGAGAACTGGTGCTAGAGGCCGGCCGGCAGAAAGTGGATGGGAAAAGTGGGTGAGAAGAGTTGAGGTCAGTTTGTGTTTGATGAGAAGTGATGGAGAGAGGGAAGCAAGCAAGGAGGAAAGGCATGGTTTATATAGGCCGCGGACGGCTTTCATCTGGTAAACACTTGTACGCTGTACAAACAATGAAGGGTTTAGGACGAACATGAGGTTACTTCTTGAAGTTTATGTAAGCTTGAAATCGACTTTTGAGGCGCAGAAGAGCTGCAGGGGTCCGCCAAGAGGCCCGAAGACCTAACTTGAAAAGCTTAAACCAGAACTACTTGATCCTCCCGACAACCACCGTGACTCTGCTGTGTTTTTTTTTCAAGTTTGAAAGCCATCGGACATCAGCTTTCAAGACGATATTCATCCGCTCCCGCAGCCAATTCACTACCGCATACTAGCACCTTGAAACAGAAACAAAACAGAAATGGCAAACACGAGGAGGATGGCCACGAAGTGCCCCTATTGTTGCTGGCGTTATCAGCACGGTGCTGCCTATGAAAAACACGTTCGGACGATACATCATGATATTATGCTTTTCCACCGTGAGATAGCGGACTGTGGGCCAGGAACTTGATCCGCGCGGACATCTTTTATACAGGATGAAGAAGTCAAGCAACACGTCACTAGTGACGCATAGGAATTTGCAGAGGGCGGGGGAAATTCTGACTATGAGTCTGACCCAGCAATTTTAGACTATGATTCAGGAAGCGAACAGGAGACAGGCAGTGATAGAGAGCCTGATTAGGACTCAGAGGACGTTCCCCACAGCCAGATAAGTCGATCCCGTGTAGTCAGCAAACGATCATGGGTGCTGGCAGACCAATTGGCGATGTTGCTGGATATGTGGAGCTTATCCAGGCCATGCTCGATGATCCATAGGCCCCATTTGGTTCCAAGCACGACTTCAATTTGGCTAGCTGGTTTGTACGGAGCAAGGTACCGAAGAGGCGGATTAACGATTACTTTGGCAAAGGCTTGGGTGGTATGGAACGCAGATCATTTCGGTCCGCCTACACATTGGAAAAGCAACTTGAAACTCTGGACCCATTCAGAGAATATTTGTCATGGACTAGGGGAACGCTAGAGAGCGGAATACATTCAAACACGTTCTACTACCGAAATATTGTATCCTGTGTCCGCTACCTCATCCGGCAGGTCGCTTAGAGAGGAGATATAGTTTATGCACCGATACGCGAATATGATTCTAGTGGTGATCGATTATACTCTGAGATGCCTACAGCAGATTGGTGGTGGGAAACTCAGGTATGATAAGTCCGCGATCACTTACCTGTATAGTACTAAGATTTATTAATAGGAAGCACTCCCCGCAGGCTCGACGGTAGTTCCTATTATCGGATTGTCTGACCTGACTCACCTAACAAACCTCTCAGGAGATAAGAAAGCGTGGCCAGTATATGTAACGATTGGCAATATCCTTTCCCAGACGCGAAACAGCCCAACAAAGATGCCAATCCTACTACTTGCTTTGCTGCCTGTGCCACCAAAACTCAGTCATGAATCAGTCCGCGCCGACGAAATCCAGCGGCAGATTAATGCTGATGCTCTGCAGGCTGTCTTCAATCTCATTCTGGCCCCATGGCAGGAGATTGCCGAAGACGGCACCGTGATGGACTGCCTAGATGGAAAAATGTGCCTATGTTCTCCAATCTTATGAGCCTGGATTGCCGACCATGTTGAGCATACCACTTTGCACGGAATAACCAGCAATTTCTACCGGCAGTGTGAAGTTCCGATCACAAAACTTGGTAAGGATCCACAAAACACATACAAGCCACGGCACTATGCCCATTATGCGCGAAAGACAAAGGAGGACAAACAAACTCAAGCCGCCCATATCGCGGACTATTTTCAACAAATTGGGGTGAAAATGGACCGCAATGTATTCTCCGGACTCTACCCAGCAAACCCCGCTATCCTTCAGAAACCCGACCTTTTACACAACATCTATCTCGGACTTTTGAAGAATATGATGAAAGGGATAGATGGATTGTGGAAAAAGCATAAACGGCAGCAGGCATTCGATGATATCTGAAAAGAATTGCCGCCTTATCCCCGTTTCTGTGCACCAAAAAAGGCTTATCGAGAAGTCACGCAGTGGCAAGGCAAGGAAATGCGAAACCTTGGCCGCTGTATTTCGGCCGTATTGGCGTCCGCATTGCGAAATCCGGATAGTACTCAACAACTGCCTTTCAAGCAGGCATTCCTGTTTGTCTGCTCACTGATTGATTTCACCCTGATGACTCAGTATCACACTCATACGCCGGAGACGCTCCGTTACATGGAACTGTATCTGCGGACCTTTCACAAAACAAAGGACATATTTCTCGAGTTCCGTACAACTAAGGCTGTACGCGCACAGGCTGAACGTCAGGATCGGGAATTGAGGGAACGGATTGCCAATGAGCACAGAACTAGAGTCGGCACTGGATCTGCCGCCAAACGGCGTCAGCCACTAGGCGAAGCCCGGATTGAAAGGGCCAATCAATTGGCAGAATTGATACAGCGGGAAAACCACTTCAATTTTATTAAGATGCATTACCTAAATCACTTTGTACCGCATGTAAGATGTTTTGGGTCAGTTCCAATGTATTCCACAGATATCGGCGAGCTGGCGCATAAAGAGCAGATCAAGGAAGGGTACCGCAGGTCAAATAAAAATGAAGCGGCACGACAGATCTTGGCACAATACAGGCGGCAACACGCTATTGGAATGGATTAATGACAATGGACGTATTACGGACGGCGGGCGATGCGGTTGGAACTGCCAACGCCAGCATTTCTAGTCCAGGATAGGTATAGAGACCTGCCTGCCCTACCAGATTTCACAGCGAGTTCTGAAAGGGCGGACCCTGAATGTTGGCACAGTTTTCGAGCTTTACCGTGAATTAGAGATTCCCTATGACGACTTGGCTGCGGAATTGGTTAACTACATCCGCCAGGCCGTGACTGATGAACGGCAGCTCCCAGTTGACCCCTGCGAACTGAAATTCTGTCCGGCTAAGCTATTCACGCAGCTCGAAATTCCTGTTCAAGACTTTCAAGAAACTAATATCTTCCAAGTTCATCGTGTGCGCTGTACAGGAAAGAAGTCATTCCGAAACTCTGGTGCCAGAATTGATTGGATATGGATACAGGCTGGCAAGCCGGATATGTATGGTGAACTTCGCGGACGGGCCATGGCACGCTTGGTAGGGCTTTTTAAGATAAGAAATATGCGGACGGGGGTTGCAAGTCGGCTAGCATTTGTTCAAGTAGTTGATCCGGTGAACAGTGGCAGATTTCATAAGTCAAGTGTGCATATACGAGTCTGCAAGCGGCGCAACGGTCGGGATATGAGGTTAATTGATATTGGAGTCGTGGTTGGGCAGGCACATATGGTTCCTTATGGGGATAGGCAATGGCTAGTAAATCACCGGATTGATCTGCGGACATTTAATGACATTTATTGAAACTTTCTATGTACATATTTAGTCAGAAGATAGAAATAGAAACCAAAAATATTAAAAAACAAAGAACTATGGATTCAACGGACAAGCCCCCCTGGATCTGGATAGAGAGAACACGGTCTGAGAGAAGCGGTAGAGGATGGGTTGGTAAACTAAAAATGGTGGGGATCAGCCCACAGACGCAGTGGGATGGAAAAATAAAGGTCCCCGGCATGAAGAATACGAACACAGTGGGGGATCCTGGAGTCAGAATTCAGAGTCCAGGTGCCCCCCTGTGTTCGGCTTCTTCATACCGGGAACTTGGATGAATGTGAAGTATCAGGAGGCCAGCCGGTGAATCTAGTCGGTGCGCGATGGCTGGATCAGGGACAAAGAATCGTGGGTAGGCGTGAAGGGGCCGCCGGGCGTGATAGAAAGAACACGGCAGGTGGGCGAGGTCTGTAGGCGCGAGGGGGTCTAGAGCACAGCGTATGGAGTGTTTGGAGAAAGGAAATTGGCATTGCAAGGTAGTGGGCGCGATTGGGTAACAAAACGAGAATCTAGACGCACCAGGCGTCCTGGGCGAGTCCGATTTGCCAGACGTCAATTGCCTTTTGTCGGAGAAAGTCGGCGAAGGATGGGTTAGAATATGAAAAATGGTGGGGATCGGCCCGAGATCAGCAGACGCAGTCGGACGCAAAAATAAAGGTCGCCGGCATGAAGAATACGAACACAGTGGGGGATCCTGGAGTCAGAATTCAGAGTCCAGGAGCCCGCCTGTGTTCGGCTTCTTCATGCCGCGGACTTGGATGAACGTGAAGTGTCGGGAGGCCAGCGGGTAAATCTAGTCGGCGCCCGACGGCAGGATCAGGGACAAAGAATGGGGGGGTGGGCATGCAGGGCAAGGGCCGCCGGGCGTGATGGGAAGAATAGGGCAGGGGGGAGAGGTATGTAGGTGGGGAGGGTCTGGAGCACAGCCTATGGAGTGTTTGGAGAAAGAAAATAGGGGTTGCAAGGCAGTAGGCGCGATTGGGTAAGAAAACAAGAATCCGGACGTACCTGGCGTCTGAGGCGAGCCGTGCGGACATAAATTGTCTTTTTGCTGATGCAAGCCCCTCTATGGAGGGCTATTAGCAAGCTATAACATTGTTCCTGTCGTTGTGCCGCCTAGGCTACCCCACCACGAGTGAAGCCCCTATGAGGTATACAACGACATACCCGAGGAGGAAGAGGATTAGATCTCCAGGTGGCAGAGGGTGGTTGACGAGAGAGATATCACACAAGCTGTGAACGATATGGAATCCATCTGGCGAGAACAAATGTTCATGGGATACAGAAATGACCTAGTCTACCAATTGGCCCAGGTCTCCAACAACATATCCCGAGGCGGAAAGATGCAACATTACCGCATCCGCAATGAACTACTCTATGCCACCACTCGAGGAGGAGACAACTGCCTCTATCTACCAAGAGGGCATGGGGTCAATGGAGAAACACTTAGGGAACTAATGATTAGCGAGAGACACAACAAAGGACACCACAGCGCAGACTGCTATTTATGATATGCTACTAAGTATATCTACTGGCCAGAAATGCGCAAAGACTTTTGGGATTTCGTCAGGCAATGTAAGCTTTGCCAGGCAAATAAGGAATGCAATACCCTGCCAGAAGGCGAAGCACTTACCCTCTCTTTCCCCTCCGCGATATTCTCGAGTTGTGCTGTCGATTTCATGGGACCTTTTACTAGGCTAAAGGAAAAGGACTCGGTATTGGTAGTAGTGGATAGAGCAGTGGGATATAGCTGGCTAATCCCAATCTCAGTTAATGCTACTGCAGTAACCACCATGGAACTACTCCGGCACTATATTTTTACGCCACATGGAGTACCTACCTCGATTGTCAGTGATGCTGACCCACAATTTGCTTCCAAATTCTGGAAGCAGACCCTCAAGACCATGGGGTTTGAACACATCATGGCTGAGCCCGCCCACCACCTAACCAATGGGCAAGCTGAACGGAAAATCAGGGAACTTAAAACTGCTCTGAGAAACGTTATCAACAACTGCCAAACCAACTAGCTCTCCTCCCTTCCTGAAGTGACAGTATATTCTAACACTTGACATTCAGATACTATTAATATGTCACCATATAAAGCGGTATATGGACGAGACTACCCTCTACTTGATACCTACCCAACCTACCCCTCTGCAGTCCCTGCCTCTGGCGATTACTACACCAGACATCAGGAGATCAGAAATGCGGCCTACCAAGCGTTAAGGTTGGCAAGGGTGACGTCTGCCAGGGTGGCAGCTAAGAGGAGAAAAGAGCATAAACCAGTGGAGGTTGGAGGAATGGTCATGGTGTTTGGAGACCAATTTTCAACGGAATCTGGAAGGTCCAGGAAACTACAATCACGATAGCGAGGACTCTTTACAGTATTGGAATTCGATGAACATACACAAAACTATACAGTCTGTATGGATTCAAGGATATACCACTGGCAGAAGGGAGTATTCCACTGTTCAGTCATCAAAGCCTACCACCCCAATGACAACCAACGATTTCCGGGCAGGACCCATGCTAAACCAGCACCTATCCTCATAAACGAAAAACAGGAATGGGAAGTGGAAACGATACAGGATCATAGGCAGAGGCATGGACAAGACCAATAGTTGGTCAAATGGATTGGACATCTTGCAAGCGAGAACTCTGGGGAACCTGTCGAGGGACTTGAAAACTCGATGGAGATGGTACAGGCATGGTGGACTAACAACATGCCAGGAGATGAATTTCCTATTGTTTTTTCTGAGTATATTACGGTTTGTGTTTCTCCTATTAGGAATGGTTTCGAATCTCATGTTATTGAACCTTCAGTTGACAAAGGGTTTTGAGAACCCTATTTGGATACTGATTATAATAGCGAGGATTGATGTTTTGGGGTTTATTATGTTTTGAAATAAGGGTTTTATTTTGTTTTCGGGGTGTAACCGGTACATGTACCTGAGTTACTATGTTTGGTTTCAAGTATCGTTTGATACTTATTATGTTTTATGTTTGGTTTCGAGTATTGTTTGATACTCAGTGAGTTACTATGTTTTGTTTCGAGTATCGTTTGATACTCATTATGTTTTATATTTGAATTCGAGTATCGTTTGATACTCAGTATGTTTTATGTTTGATTTCGAGTATTGTTTGATACTCAGTATGTTTTCTGTTTGGTTTTGAGTATCGTTTTGATACTCACTATGTATTAGGTTTGATACCTAAGGAGTTTCAGGGCTACCACTTTCGGAGCCTTGTTGTTATTGTTTAAGCAAGGCACAGGATCGCCTGACAAGTGTATTTAAGACCGGCTATTCTCCGGACTTAGAGAAAGCAGACTTCGACAGACAGAGTTTTCAATATACTTGATTGAACAGTTACTTCTTCAGTTCGCTTCGAGAATCTTTAGTATTCACTTAGATTTACCAAACGCCTACTATCAGGAACTACTCAAGTAGTTGCGATATAGTAAGAAGTTTGTTACAACAACTTAGTCTAAGCCTCCGGTACTTAGTCTTGTTAGATACCGTGCTTTGGTATAGAGACCATATCGTTATCCTATCGATATATGGCACCATCCTTTGGGGCCGTGACAGTCTTTGTCAGACTTCCCAGTGCCCCAATCTCCTCTCCCTTACTGCTATCAGTGCTTGAAGACCACAAAGGACACTTTTCACAAACCTTACAGCATTGGCCCTACCATGTTGGCCCCCGCTATACCGCCTCAGCAGAACGTTTACATATCTTGGAAATATCCATAAAGGATATTAAGAATATTCTATTTCATCATCTATCCTCTCAAAATCACCCCTCAGCAGTCCTGATAATCAACAATATCATCATGTCTTCTGTTTTCTAAAACTGCAACATTTCAAGAGAAGCAAGCCCTGTTGCGCCCCCGACTCAATCTTCTACGATTTAGGAAAACTCTTGCCAAACAGGTTACTATGGGTAGCCAGTCAGGTAACCGTATTATGAGAAGTCTCATCAAGGATTAGGTGTCCTGGGTTAAATACAGGGAAATCATTTCACAAATACAAGGGCGATATACAAAGGTTATGTGTACTAGTATGATGAATGATGAGGCCTGTTTGTTAGCTGTTCGGAATTATATTTCTCAAGCTGGCCAAAGTAAGTTTTTTTTCCATATACCTTTTATACCCTATTCTCTACCCATATATATTAAAATATCTAAGTAATAAAGAATGCATATAAGATAATAGTTAAAGATATTGACTTATATAAAATGGCTCAAGCAATGAATGAGGCCTGGGCAGAGGATGAAGACCTGGTAGCGGGGCTAGCTACTGATCAGCAGGTTGAACGAATACACAAGACAATTTCCAGTCGAACCGGTCGCCGTTAACTATCAAAACTTGGCTTTAAGTGGAAGGAGGTTAGAAAAAGGGTATATAAGGATAGCCATGAGCGAGATGATGTTGTTATGTATCGTCAGAAGGTATTCCTACCAGCTCTACAGGCACTTAGTACACGCCTTATGGAATGGAATGAAAACCTAAATCCAAAACCAACTATGGAGGTGCTGCTTGAAAGAGAGCAGGCAGTAATCATAGTTACCCATGATGAGTGTACCTTCAATGCAAATGATGGTAGACGCTTCATTTGGACTCATGAGTATCATAATCCAATTTGAAAGAATGGTATTGGCCAAGGATTGCATGTGTCAGAACTCCTTACTCCTATTGGAAGACTGAGCAATGGCAGTGTGTGCGAAATCCTCAAGTGCAGAGGTGACGTTTGGTGGGATGGGAATAAGCTTTTAAATCAAATAACAACAAAAGCTATTCCAGCTTTTAAAGCTGAATTCCCAGGCTATCAGGCATTGTTCATATTTGATAATGCCAAGAATCATATCAAGTTTGCTAATAATGCCTTGCGAGTATCAAAGATGAATTTGGAAGATAGTGGAAAGAATGCAAAACCAATCCGAAGGACATGTGTCATGGATTCAGACCATCCACAGGGTAGTTGGTACCAGTCAATGGTTACAGCAAGCAGAGTACCAAAAGGACTAAGAACTGTTCTAACTGAACGTGAATTGTGGCCTATGAGTGGAACACACTTTCTCACTCAATATACAGGGAAGAGCGCTTCAGGTAAGTCCAAACTTAACTCGAAATGTCTTAAAGGTGGCAGTTGTTGTGCTCGAGCATTGCTAACATCGCAGCCAGACTTCCAAGCTCAGAAAGGGGAGCTTCAAGAGGCTATTGAGGCTGTAGGTCATCTTGTACTCTTTTATCCACCTTTTCATTGTGAGTTAAACTTTATAGAATACTTCTAGGGGGTGGCAAAGCACTATACCTGTGAGCACTGTGAGTATAGTTTTTCTTCTCTTCAGCAATTGGTTCCTGAGGCCATGGCTCAAATCCCACCTCAGTTGATTTGGAAGTACTCAAATCGTGTCAAGAGAATTATACAAGCTTATGAGACGGGTGCAATATATGAGAATGAAATGTATAAATCAATTGTATTAACAATGTACAAATCACATAGGCATGTCTCTGGAACTTGATGTATACCATCTTTAATTCATGGAAACTCTGATACATATTACGCAAATGTTCAGCACACTACAACATATGTGGCTTGAAAATATCAATAATAACTGTATTGGGTGTGGGAATTGAACCTGTTCACACTTTTTGAATTTGTGGCTCAATGCCAAGACGTCCCCCGTTCCAAATTATTTGGTCAACAGTTAAGACGTCCGGAACCATAGCAGTGGGTTGTTGTTTTCACACCCTATGCCGGTAGGCATAGAGGTCTTCGTTTTATGGTTTCTTTCATACCCTATGCCATTAGGCATACGGGAGTTTGCGCTTTGTTGAGGTTCCAGTTTTAGCTATCATAGAGGGTCATGGGAGGGTTCTAGATCGTTGGGGATTAGGTTTTGTCAGCGGCATGTGTTTCTTTAGAGTTCGTGGAGTTTCCGGAGGATTTGGTTGTCATTAGTTAGATGGAGAGATATATCTCCCAGCGTGTCCTTAGCTAGTGGCACCCTAGAGCGAACCAGATCTCCGTTCCTCCATCTTCGGTATTTCCTCCTAGATCCTATTGTGATCACACTTTTGTTCGTTCCTTCTTCCGTGCTTTCATTAGGTTCAGACACTGCTTGCCAGAAGGGCTAAATGACTAAGTGGGACTTGGCATTGGAGAGCTTGCTTAACTGGAGCTCAAAGGACAGGGCGAAGGGTCGAGTGATGTCTAGCCTTACTAATCGTTTATTTACAGTATGATACTAACTTATACTAGGACTTTCAATCCCAAAATCAGTTCTGATGTCCTTTGCAAGACACCCTCCGAGCTCGGTGCACAAAGGCTCCTTTTTTGGAACTATCATAATGTGGGCTGGGCTACCGGTAGTCTATATGCCGAAATCCTGGAATCGCCGATAGAACCTAAGTTAAGTTTGTGCAATATTCACGAGTGTGTAGAGTCGCATCTCCAAGTATGGAGGGATTTCAGGGACCCCCGGGGAACAGAGAGTAAGCAGCAAAAGCTCCGCAGTCTTTCGTAGCTTCGCTTAGTTCGATTAAGTTAGCTGCCTCTCCCTAGTTTGATTGCGTATTTCTAGGTACCGGGAGAGGCTGTCTTCCCACCGTGCGGAGAAACTGCTAAGTTATGCACGGCAATACAATAGTAAGGAGAATTAGGTGAGTACGGCAGGTGAATCGACCAAAGTTCTACAGCGAGGGGGGTCGCGAAATCCCTTTGCTTCTATGCGCACTTCCAGTTATGCCTCTCTATTGTTCTACTTGACTCCCGGCGACTGTCAGCTTACTACCGGACTCGAACACACTGGTTTGGACGCAACTTGGTTCGTAGCAAATCCTTCAGCTGACCAAAGAAAATAACTTTCCCTAAAGTGAGAAAGAAGGATTGGTGGGAAAGTCACTATTTAATTAGATACCTTTTTTAGAAGGAGAGGGGGAGGTAGAGCACGTTATCACAAGTACTAATTCCTAAGATGCCACCCCTCAATGGAAAGCTCCCTCTACCAAAATCCGACCTAATGCATACTGTGCAAGAGACAATCGTACAGTATAGGATCCTATGTTTATTATTTCAAAGTATGACCAGCGTGGGCAACATACCAACCTGCGCCCTACCTCTTGACAACAAAAACATCACAAATCTCTATAACATATCTGACAAATCTCTCTTTCTTGGCTTAACACGGCTAGGCAAGTCACAACAAGAACCCGTCGTTGCGGGTCCATCACTAGACGAGTCCAGTGAGAAGGGGGGGACTGTCTAGGGCTAGGACCCTAATCGTGGGCAACATCTAGGCAGTGAGTGACACTATATGCAATCATTTCTAAAACCACCAAACTATATAGGCCAAGAAATGCTAACGGGAAAAACTTCGCTCCAGATCACCCATACTTCGATTTAATATATTATACCTACTCTACCCAGCCAGCGTCCATCTGCGCAATACAGCGAATCTAACTGCAGTCGAACCATCGTATCCTCGGTGTTAAGATTGCCATGACAGAACCAGCCGGGGTAGGATCCAAAAGTCAGGAAGAAAGGAGTTCCCAAGAACCGCCGAGAAAAAAACCACGAACAGGGGCATCCACCAAACACACCCGGTCATCTCGTCACGGCCACTTCCTAAATCCATCCATTCATGAAACTATCACCACCACCACTATCCACGATACAATAAAGGCACAAATTCGTTTAATACTCCATTTGCTACTGTGAATCTACTTGGCTATACACTCACCCTGTACAGTGCAGTGCAATACAACAAAAACATATCGATCACTACCTCCTCTCCCTAATCCGGTCCGATCCGATCCGCACGATACAAAATTATCTTATCCTATCAAATACATTAAACAAGGAAAAGGGAAAATAAATTACAAAAGAGATATAATATTATGGCTGGCAGGTAGTGTGCATGTGTGGATCCAAGAGGAAAAGAAAAGGAAAAAAGATGGCTATGAGTGAGAAAGTAGTAAAAAAACTCCCCAATTAGACAAGGCTACGGCGGTCCCACCTGCAAAGTTAGAGGCAGAGTTATAAGAAGCGGAAAAGAAAAAAGAATTGGGGAAGAGAGTGCGTTAGTGGTACCCCAATCCAAGTACCGTAAGTTAGAAATGTGCATATACAGAAAAAGGAGACAAAGAGACCCAACCCAATCCTGTGCTATTCCCCCACTCCCCTGCCTGCCTGACCTATCGATGACAAAAGGAAATGAAGAAAAGAAACTCCGCCCTGAAAAACTGCTAAAGTAAATAAAAAAACGATCCCTTTCCTGCCATCAATTACTCTAGGGTAACAAAAAGACAAACCAATCCAGTGAGGGGACTAATCATCGTTAAGCTTTTGGGGCTCGGGAGAAGGTGGAGAAACTATAGTGGTAGGTGTTGGCAATCCCCCACTAGAGAGGCCCGCTTCATCATCAATTGTATCGTCCGATCCCCTTCGCATGTTCATGAGTGCCAACTTGGCCTTGGCCACTGCATCTTCGGCACTTTCTCCGCTGGCACCACCCACGACGGCAGCCGCCCCTGTGGTAGAGACATTACTCCCTTGTCGTCGCCGCCTTTCCCTCCTAAGGTCCTCCCCACTACCCCTCCGCCGCCTAACCCTCAGACTACCTGCAGCACCAGTCCCTTGAGCTCCGGGCGTCGCCGAAGCAGCTAATGAATCCCCACTATTCTGACCTCTCAATTGAATTAACATTTCCTGCGTTTTTGAGGTCAACGCATCTTCCTCTTCAGTTGTTGAGGAAGGTATCGATGGAAGTGGTGAAAGAGAAGGTGGGGCTTCACTTGGCGAAGCCAACTGCTCCCCAGTGACACCCTCGACAACGCTTGCTCCCGACGCCGTTCGGCTTGCACCGGAAGTAGTTCTTCGACCGCCTTTTGCAAGGTTCCTGCGCCGAGTCTCACGTTTTTCTCTTTGGGCCGGTCCAGCTTGTTTTAGTTTCTCAAATAGGGCTTCCATCGCACCAGAACTGTTGGGTGAAAGTGAGCCCTCATTGGCTTTCTGGTTGTGTGCAGCTGCGTTGAGGAGCTGCTTTCTCTTCTCTCGCCGTTTTTCTTCATCTTCGAGTTCCAAATTCTTCTGGTTGGATGCCTAGGTAAAGACCTAGGTTAGCGTATTGCACCAGAAATGCAAAGGAAAATCTTACCTTATAGTTCTTTACGAAATCGGAAATCATCTTGAAAAATCTCTTCCTCGAGGTCTCGTCTGTGTGATCCTCGCCGTAGTAGGTTAAAAGGTCATCGTAAGTCTTAGTCATAGCCTCAAGGTGATCTTTAAGATATCCAGCCTTCTTCCTCGCTTCCGGCAAAATTGGCAATACCACTTGGAGCACACGGTCTGAGGGGTGAAACTTCTTGGGATCGCTCAAATTTCCTGAGTCCACAGATGCCTGAATATTGTTAATGTTATCGATGAATCTCTTAGCTTGCATCATCAAATTATCCACATCCACTATTTCCAGTAAGTCAGCACATATTTTTAGGAACACATATGCCACATCAACTGCGGTGCTAACCTTTCTCAAGTGAAACACACTCATAGAGCTCGTCCACGAATAATTGCCATTCAGGAAATTTATTCCGAATCGACATTTCGATGTAATCCATGAAACTGCGCTGGTTTTTCTCGTCCTTGACGTTGACTAATCTCGAGAGCGTGCCAAGCTTAAAACCAGTTGCTTGCTTACTTGCGTCATTCATGAAATTCCCCATCGTAAGAATGACCTTAAAACAAGAGTTAGTATTCACGTGACTTTGCCGAGTGATTTCTAATGACTTACATTCAAAACGCCGTGGAAGGCCTTGGATCCCCGAACAATATCTGAAACCTTAACAACTTGGTGTAATTTTCCTTGAAGTTCTGTATAATCTGGATCTAAACTTCTTGTAAGTGCTAGGGCTCTTATCCGTGGCTTCCAGTAATGATGGAGATTGTAGGCCGTCTCCAAGTAGATGTAATCTTCTCTCCTCAGTTCATTTGGATCAGATTCCCTCTTCTGCTTTTCGGCGTCAGTTTCTGTCCAGTCCGTACTATATGGTGCTAGGTTCTTTGAGAGATTGTCGCTAATATTGCACATCTCGTCCTTGAGCAAAAAGTCCATGATAGCGGCGTTGTCCAAGATATCTTTATCACAGCTGACGAGCTTCTTGACAAGCTGCTCAACTGACAATCCGGTATATTTCGAAAGCGCAATCTGAAGACTCTTGACAACACCAGAATCCAAAAATTCCTTCTTCTTCTCTTCGTTGCCCTTGCCTCTCTTCAACATCCTAGTCTCTTTAAACGCGAAAAGACGTTCCATCTCCTCGAGAATACCTTTCTTGCTAAGCTCATCAAACATGGTTTCCTTGTCGATGCGATTTGCCCAGAGAGTATACTCAACACCATCAAGCTTCTCCCAATGCATGGGCTTGAGCTTCTTTTTAGGTCTGATGCCTGTATAAAAGGATCCTGCAAGTCCGCTTGTAGGGGGGAAAGCACCAGGCATTGCAGGTGGTGGTGGTGGCATACCTGGCGCTGGAGGCCCACCAATCTTGAATCCACCCGGAGGTGGAGGCGGCGGA
>QOVD01003502.1:0-22730 GCA_003521225.1 Tuber microsphaerosporum | reverse complement strand
GGCACAAAACAGGCATGCATCATCAGATATGGCCAAGAAAAAACCCCGATCCACCCTGGTGCCAGTGGGAAAAGCCATCATCCCAAGACCATCTGGTGTGAGCCCAACCGCACGATCTCGCAGAGAAGAGAGAAGAACAACATCGGCGGGCCGAAGCCGACGACCAAGTAAATCCCCAAAACCCTACAAGCAGGAAACAACAGGAAAACCACTTGCCATAAACTCCTTCCCCCTGACAGAAAGAACACTGCCCTCGCAGCGAAACACGGAAAGTAACGTCTAACCAATACAAAACGAAAGGAAAGAAAAACAAGAAGAACCCATCAGAAGAAAAAACCCTAGCATCACGGAAGGGGGCCGGCCATGACCCTTATAGCGGAAACGAGGGGCACTCATAACACGAAAGAAACCGGAAACAATTACATCGTACCAAGGGTTTAGAGTTGTCCAAGGAGGCGGTGCAATACCATGAACAGTCATAACCGAGGAATGCGACCGTGGGCAGTCGCGGGGGGCGAGTGGAGCCACCAGGCAGAGAGGTTGCCAGCCGAAAGAGTGATCCAAGCCATCTATGTAAGCGAAGGAGAGGGAGGAACAAGGGAGTGCCTGTAACCGGGCCACGGGACGAGACGACGGGACGAGGGGAGGGGGTGGAGGGCAAACAACTCGCTAGAAACAACCGACAAACAGGCCATGCTCGAGAGATTTCGGACCGAGAGGACAAGAGCGAGTACCACGAAGTTACTGACCGAAGCTTTCCCCAGCGAGGGACAAGCCATAGAACCAAGGGCGTACTTTCACCAATGTCCGGACACCGTAACGCCGACCGTAAACGTAGAAAGAAATAAAGCCAACCGGGGCGACCGCTAAGCCAGGCTTGCGACCGCGAGACGAGGGGGTGGGTGAGAAAGAGCCTTCAAACAACCTCTAGGACAACGCTTTCTCAAGGCGAGGCCATAGTAGAGGAGGAAGAAGGTAGTGCCGTTACCCTCCTAGGCAACGAGGCCATCACAGGAGAGGAGAGGGAGGGGATGGAGTTGACGATGATTGCTCATGGTGTTGAGATTTCAATCGCTGGAGGTGTAGAGGAGATCGTTCGTGTTCACTACTCGACAGTCACGGCCTCTTTGTATATGCGTTCCTCCCAAAACCCTAACCTTGGCGACTCATACTCTTGAGTCACACGACCTCATAACTCATAGCGAGCCCTGTGCAAAATCCATCAGCTGACTTCCACCAAGTCAGCTGCGCAACATAACTAAAACAATCATAATTAAATAACAAGTCATGTGCGCAACATGCGTCACATGCGTAAAACCCCTTACTCGTAATCTGAGTCATCTGAGAAAGTCATACATCATAAGACCACAATCGTGCGTCATGTAAAATCATCAACTAATAACATTATACTGATGACATCGCAAGTGCGAGTCATGTAAAACCAATTACAAACCTATTACTCATAATCATAAGTCATGTGAAACCATATTCCTTCCTTAGTCAGGTTTGTGACATACGCTCTCCACTAGTTCGCCAGTTCTCACTTCCCCTATAGCTATGAGAGCCGACATCTCAAGCGACAATTTCAAATCCACCAACTATCATAAAATGATAACAAAGTAAACCAGTCGTTTGGACATCAAAGATGACCACGACAATGGTTGATGAGCATTATGACTAATTCAGGCTGGGAAGTTCTCCAACAATGGTTTCAAGACTGCGGTATGCAAAGATATTTGCAGTGTTGTTATCAGGATAAGTGGAGGACCAGTCGATGTACTTGCCCGTAAGAAGTGTCAGTCAAAACTGGAGAATGTATGTGTTAAGCTTAGAATTTTAATAATATATTCTTTTTTTACTAATATTGCTACGACCTAGTTGATACAGAAATCTGATATATGGGCCTGGCTAAGGAGCATGAGTGGTTGGTGTTGCGATCATTTCACTGTTATGCTAACTGCTCTCCATGAAGTTTGGAATAAGGAAATCAAGGTAGAGAAAGTGACTCTCATATTGTGGATAAGATATAATATTACTGATAGTAGATTCATAGGCATGTCCGGCAGTGAAAGAGTTCCGATATGTCCCACTTGCCAACAGCGCAGAACTTATACTGATCTTTGAGGGTATATCGGCTAATGGTTACTATGTATTCTATTGAAGTCTGATTCCTTTATCCTTTGCCCTTGATCCACAGCTTGCTATATCAAAGTAAGGACCTATACCTAGTTGCAATGATTCTGAATCCTCAACAGCTATGTCCTCAGGGTATCTGATTCGTTTAACGGACAATAGGAAAAGCTTTAAAGGCAGGATTCAAAAGCAGTTAACATTGATATCAGATAAGATGTCGGTTGTGCTATATCTAATCCTCCTGCCAGAGCCAGAACATAAATTCCCAGGTTCTTCATCTACTATGATTTCCTGTGCAATTGAGAAGCTGCAAGAAGACTTTAGGGACCATGATGGATAGACAAGAGAGGATCTACAACTAGGATATGAATTGTTTGAGAATCTGGTGAAAGCAGAGATATTTCTGGCTTTAAAATCATCAGAGATTCCCCAGCTATGGCTTCACTGGCAGCTAGACTGATTCTAATCTACTCTTTAAGCATTCTGCAAGATGTATTGTACGATAAGAATTGAATGTAAAGTGGCTGATCAATGGTACTAAGGTCAAATGTGTGAATGAGCACTTGATAATTTCTCAGGTAATATCACAAACTTTATTCACTTGTCATTCTTCTACAACAGTGTAAAGAAAGCCTGATGCTTATTCCACCTTCTCTTAGACCCATTTATCACATCCTATTAACGATCCTATTCCATCTTATATGATAATACTAGAAGGATAAGATCATAACTCAAGAAATTGTACTATGAGAGTTCTGCTATATCTGAGATGGGTTCCTAAGTGACCAGTCCACTCATCTTTAGGTATGGAGAGACTAACCAGGGCTGTTTTTTGTGATAAAGTACCAATTGAAGAGCGATGACAGTACAGGCAAGGGAAAGAGAGTGAGAACTAGGCAGGAAGACCGAAGTAAAGTGAGAAGTGTATGTAAATACTTGGGGTTCGTATTCTCCTTGCCTATCTATGTAAACAAATATCTCGGATTGATATACAAAATACACCAAACCTTGGCACAAGGTATACATTCCAGGAATCCTTCTGGATATAGACCGAGGACGTAGAGGTCTGGTGCCTGTGTCGCCTATCTTTCTGATATTTCCTCCCCTAAGCCGCCTGAGAGATACCTATCATACATGAGAATCCTAATACATGGTATATAACCAGGTATACCTTATGTGTTCCATTGACAGAGGTATTGGTAGTGGTGTCACTGCCCTTGCTGTTCGTACTGCCCTTGCCATTCAGGATAGTTTCAACTAATATATCTCCAGACAACAATATAGGTGTTGGGGGTGTAACTGGGTTAGTGAGTGGGCAATAAGGAACACGAGCAGTTGGAAGCCGGAAGTTTGGTGATATTGTGATGTTCTGGAGGGGGCGATTGTGTAATATGTATTGGGGGTTCATGGGCCCTCCTGGTGAGCTAGGATCCTGCTATGTCCGGGGAACTGGCTATATCTGAGACTACTAATCTCCGGGACACCACTACCTTCGCTGATGGAGTTTCCATTGCTTTGCCCAATTGGCAATTATTTGTTCAAACCTGTCAACTAATCTTTTCATGATATCTGCAAGTGCTTTCTGTGTTTTTCTTTTATACCTTCCCATATGTATTTCCTCTTCACTCTCTGTTTACCAATGCTCAGCCTCCCTTGACTCTTACCACGAATTCCATTCCATCTCTGCATGTAGAATACATTATCTTCCAATATCTGCTCTGCCATTTTATTTCTCTTTTGAACCTTATTTCTATAATCAACCAGAATCTCTTCCCCTCTTGCTAGACTCCTATTAGAGTCTATATCATGAGGTTCTTATTGCTCTTGTTCAGTCCTGCTTTCATACTCCACCTCAGGTTCATCACACATGACATCGTCAATCTCATTTGTCTTGTATCAAAAGAAATTATGTAATGCTCATAAGCAAAAAGAATTCCACCTCATGTATTACATACCTATCTCCTTGTACTGCCTACTAAGTCCGCCTCCCCCTGTCCCTCCTATCCCTCCCATATTCACATCATGTTCTTAAGACTCCAAGGGCCTTCTGCAAGCCCCATACATACCTTCAAAACCATTTATCCTTAGCTTTTGTCTGCAGCAACCGGCATGCTCCACTTGCGAAGGGGTCTCACTTACATGACCTTAGTATTTTTTGGCATGTTCTTCTCAGCCCTTTTGGCCATTGTACATCCCCTGTCTACCCATACGCATCTAGAAATATTGCTGCTGGTCTAAGTGCCCTATCTCACACTTGGTACTTTCTCTATCTCTAGATTTTTGCGTTCTGGATTTGGCCCCCTGGGGACCTTCTTTACATCATACCATGTACTGTCTACCCTTGCACTGGTCCCACATACCTTTCCTCTCTCCAGAGTACTTGTGCCCAATTTATTTCATTTCACTCAAGCTCGAACACTTTGTACTTCCTCTTGTCCTTCTCCAGACCTCATGATTCGCTTAGCACTTGGGGTACCATCCCTATTTGTCATCTCGGCTAGTTTACTATGTGATTCTTTAGGCATCTCCTGAGCACTTCTCTGTGTCCCTTTTGCACCAGACTTTGTTTGGTTTTTTGAATGAATTTACTGCCTCTTTCTACTGTACAGTTTTCATTATGTTCTATTAAATGTTTCTAAATCAATTCTACAATTTACATACCAGCGTTTGTTATCTGTCCCAGAAGTCTCTATCAACAAAAATAATACTTAGCGCCCGGAGTGCCATGTGAGTCTGGCGCACCCAGTGCAAATAATATCAATCGCCAATAAGTACGCAACTACTCCTACTCCCTGACTCAGGACGCACCTGGCGCAACACTTAATCTTCTTGAACGCACTTGGCGTAATACTTAATCTTCCTGAACGCACCTGGCGCAACACTTAATCTTCCTGAACGCACCTGGCGCAACACTACATCTTCAGGAGATAGGGTCAAGGGTAACCCCTTTACCCGCTCCTGACCTAGGTCAAAGTACTAGCATAGTAAAAAGGTCTCTTTAAGTAGTCTTCTATGATATTTCTAATTCTAGTAGTCTAGCTAAGTGATCTAAATACATGTGTCATCTTTCTATAGTTGAGGCTCTCCAGGGCTCAGGCACTCCCGGGCTCTGGCCCTCCATGGCTCTGGCACTTCCGGGTACCTGGTTGGATTAGTAACATCATAAATATTTACAGCTTAGGGATAGGCCTTATACCGGCGTGTAGCTGGCGTCGAGCCCAACAATCTCTAAGAAATAGAATTGAAATTCCTCCACCAGTTGTGGAGTAATCTGCCATCGAGTAAAATTCCGCCAGCTTGACACTTAACACCATCCACAGAAGTGGGCGATTTCCTGGCTTTTGATGTGACTGGGACGTACCCTATACCGGCATGTAGCTGGCATCGAGCCCAACAGTCTCCAGAAAACAGAACTGAACTCTGTCCCGCAGTTGTGGAGTAATCTGCCATCGAGTAAAATTCTGCTAGCTTGACACTTAATACACGCTACAAAGATGTCAGCGATATCCTGAGTTTTGATGCCACAGGGACGTACCTTATACTGATGTGTAGCTGGCGTCGAGCCCAACAATCTCCAGAACACAGATTCAAGATCTCTGGATCGGTTATGGAGTAATCTGCCATCAAGTAACATTTCGGCAGGATCCTAATACCCCCCTCTACATAGGCAAGCGACTTCCTGCAATTTGATGCCACAGAGACATATTTTATACCGCCGTGTAGCTGACATGAAGCTCAACTACCTTCAGCAAACAGAATCATTATCCATCCACCGGTTGTGGAGTAATCAGCCTTCGAAATCTCAAATCTCAAGACTTCCAACCTCATCAATAATAGTCAGATAGAGATGAATCCTATATGAGAGTGTAGCTGGCGTCTAGCCCAGCATGATGCTGGTGTCAGATTCAGGATAGGTATTATGGTTGGGGAGGAGTCTTCTTTGAAGGCCAGCAGGGCCCGGGGGCGGGTGTGAGGAGACCAAAGTATGGAGTCACATGCCGTCGCGTCCAAGCCTAAGTGCTGAGAAACCACAACAAAGTACAGACTGCCATATATATCACTCGCTATCAGACTGGACTGAGCTTGTATTTTGGGTCTCTGAAAGATCAAGTTCTGAAAATAGCATAGAAGAGCATCTTTAGTGATGTAAAATTAAAATTAAGAGTTGAGTAGCAGAAATCTCACCTAGGGCCAACACTAACCTAATTATTATTGCCAAGGCTACCCCTTTTCCAGGTATGAGAGATGGGAGCAAAGCGATATGCTACTCTGGATATTGAGTGAGTGAGTAGTAAATCAGAAGATGCAATAGTATTGTGGGCAGTATCCGGAAGTACAGGAGGTAAAGTTGTGCAGCTACTAGCTTTCTGAGGTAAGTGAGGATGGCAACCCTGTCTCCTGACGCACCTGGCGCAAGCTAGTATCGCACTCTACCTCAGGGCACACCTAGCGTCCTTGGATGCAAACTCACCATACCATGTATCCTGACGCAACTGTGGCACATCTGACGTACAGTAATTTTTTGCTCATGTCAGGTACTAAATGCGCCATGCCCATACTCCATTTGATGTCAACAACCATCTCAGTTGTTCCCTTTAGCCTGTTCCCTGTCCCCAAAGTAACAGTTACATGTCCTGTGATATCTCTGATTTTCCCCAAATTCTCAACAAATAGTCTGTCTACTCATACAAGTCTATCCACCAAAGCGGTTCTTAGGTCTCAAACGTTCATTAACGATACCAAGCAAGCCGGATAAAAGCCTTTTAATCCCCATAAATACTTCTTTACCCAAATTCACCCATACCTAATCATTCCTGCTCTGCCCTGTTGATCTCCAAAACTGTGGTGCTGTACACTGAAGAAGGTGCCAAGTAACCTATCACGCGTCCTGAAAGTTTTCTACTGGGATACGTAAAACCCGAGCTATCTCAACTTCACACTTCTTAACTGAACCCATATCAAAAAGTTGATTTACGGATCATTTGCGCCCATAATAATGGAATCACACCTCTGAAAAATTCTCCAAAGTCAGGTTCAATTGGGAAATAGTTTCAACGGTTAGTGTAAAACCTCTTGGAATTTTAGTAACTGATACAATCTGCTGTGTGTATTGTTGGTAATGTACTTCATCCTGAATGATGTGCATATGGTTTGCATGGATATTCTTTTCATGGATTTTGAAGGTGTCAACTCTAGCATATAATGTTTTTATTTGATACCTGGCATCATTTTTATTTGACCATCGATGAGACTCCTTTATCATTTTTTTCTGACTGTTTTCTCCTGACTCGGTTGAATACACATGAATATTCTGAAAAGAGCCGTACATGGTCTCTGAAGTTACTTAACAGGTGTATCTTAACAAAGTTAAAGTCTGCATTCTCATCATATATATCTGCGACAATTCCATCTAAATCTTGATGTTGTTTATCCGCAATACAAAGTCTTTTGGCTGCAGTAGCACCAGCAAGGTAGTATTGATTAAGTACTTCGGTATTCTCGCCCCGAATTCTGGCAGTGACAGGTCTCACTTTTCTAGTATTGCACTGATCTTTTCGGTACTCTTTAAAAATGTTTTTCTGATCATCATAATCTTTTAGGCACCTGTCAAGGTATTGAATCGGGTGTTCAGTATGGCTTATATATTGTAAGAATAGGGTATAGTCAAAAATTGATAGAATACAGTTCAGAGTTTGGTGAATATGGTATGTTCGGCCATATTTGGACAATGTAGAGAAGGTGCAATTCACTGTAGTATCACTTTAACCAGATTTCTCATGTCTATCTGGCCCACTGAGAGATCTGAATATACTCTTTGTTAAGTGCGGAATAGCCGGGATGAACAGCTAAACTGTTCCAGATAGCATTGAATGCTTGTAGCCACTAGTACTTCTTTAGAAATTCGATAAGCTATTTCATAATGTCTGTTTCGAAAATTCCCAGGTGTCCCATGTGAAGAAGATCGGGTTTGGGCAGGTCGGATTGCTGAATGTTGGGAAGACCCCAAAAGATATTCGGAAGCAATTTAATACCACGATGGATTAGTTCTTGTATGGCGTGCTGGTTGTTATCATAGTATTTGCAGAGGCGAGGTTCCTATATTCGGTAATCTCGTGTAGCTGCAGAACATCTCAAATGTAATCCTGGCTATTTGGGTCAAACCTCACAGACAGTGCACTGATTTTGTTGAATAGCATGCAATGTGACATTTGCCAAGTTATCTGCAATCCAAGCTGAGAGATATAAGAAACCCAATTGAACCTTTCCATTGACACATTCAATGGCAAGTCCTGAGTTCACTAGGGCAACCATTTGTGCCAAAATCGCTTCGATGAAATTGCAAAGAATGCCATTTTGGACCTGCCTTTGCCATTCATTGCTCGCTGCTACACAAAGCATCTGCCGCAGGATGGGCAAAAGCGCCAAAAGGACGGTTGCATTTTTTGAATACTTGTTCCGCTGTCGTGATATGATATTCCCAATTGACCTATAGACTAGCCAGGCTTTCTTCTCTGAAGAGATATTGGTCAAAAAAGTGACATCTGAGGCACAGATGATTGGTACAAGCTTTGCTCCATCTGGCAATCCATCCTTTGCTGTTTGTCAATTTTATGTTCTAATATATAATATGATAGGGCTGTGGAACGTGGCATTCGTACATACCTGTGTTGCCCACCACCAATCAGCTGTGTGCATCTCTGAATAGACTCGCTGAGGTGGTTCTTCGCAATTCGATTCCTTCACAGGGGCGTAAACCATATCTTGAGCAAAATATCTTTGACAAAGTAAATATTTCGCACAATCAATAGGATTGCAGAAAAACAACTTCTGTGTTGACGAAACTTCGTCTGGTTCTTCTCCCTCAGCAATGGGTTTAATTCGGTTAGATTCAGATCTCGTAGCAATACAATAACTTACAACTGGGCTTAATGATACAGACCCTTCTTTCGAACTCTTAATCCCCATACCGGATTTCAACACGTCAACAGCATCAAGGAGACCATAAGCAGATTTAATATTACTCCCCTGAGGCCCCAAGTCCTTCTTGAAATAGCTTTCAATATGAGTTTTTGGTACCTTTGCTTCAATTAACCACTGAGCAAGCTCAAAGTCACTCTTGTTTCTGAACAGTGACCACATCTCGTCTTCAGATCATTCATGCTCTACCACATCCTGTAGTAATCTCCCAGGAGTGAGGTGTGTTGTCAGCTTGGGTAGTTCAACCCATGGTGTGCATTCCACACTATACGAAGAGTTGAGACTTTCCACATCGGAAACGGTAGTGTTTGAGTTGATTTGGGAGTGGTGTTAGGTCATATTCATTTCAATTGTTTCGAATTCTTTGCTTTATAGATTAGATGTCAGGATAGACTCAGCCTCTGGCTCGGGAGTTTGGAGAGGACTTCATCGGCACAAATAGGACGTGCTAGTGTACTCCTAGGCTGTACGAAGCCACAATATGCTGTTTCCATATGGTTCCTGTAACATGTTCTTGACTTGTATTTTCTTCTTCTGAACGGGCATTGAGACTCTTGTAACATTCTAGAGGATATTAGATTGGATAAATAGCACAAATGAGACTTGAGATCAAACTTACTCTTCGAAACTGATCAGACTTTCTGCTTGAATGTGTGTAGCTAGTGACTATCGAGTTTCTTGACTAAGACCAAAATCATTCTTTAGAGGTGAATTGTATGCGAAAAGTACAAATTGGACGAAATTCGTCAAACTATATTGTTAGAAATTGGATGTTGCACAAGGGGTGGAAAAAATTGAATACCATCAAGATGGATTGTATGCAATGTCTACGATACCTCTTTGAATCCTTCAAAGGTCTGTCAGCTGTGTTCTATCTCACCTCCCCTGAAGCAATATTATAAATATAGAAACAGATTATGTCTATTTTTCATCTGAAATCCCCGGTTTCAAATCAAAATGCGCACCAAGTCTATTACTTTTTATCAAGGGAACCTCTCTACTTGCAGTTTTATATTTCTAGTACAAACAATTAGAATTGTACCCTTAACCTCTTGTACTTTGTTTGGCCCCTTGCAGACTCTGAAAGGGCCAAACCCAAGGTCAAGTACTCAAATATTCCCTATTAGAACCACACCATGAAAGTATGGGTGGTCACAAGCCTACCTATCACAGCACTGTACTTTAACGCTCTCTTGCAAAGCTTGTTTATATTTGTTTGACTTGCCTTTTCAACTGTACAATCTTACCTTGTTGCATGTTTGGCTCATGGTACCTGTACCATTGTACTCTTTTTGTGCATGTAGAGAAGGACATTCAATATTCAAGATATGATATCGAATGGTCTCTTTGGAATCGGTCGGAATTGTTAGAACTCTTCATACTACAACTAACAACTTGAATAGTATCTTGTCCCTTGTTATATTGACCCTCTGTACCCCAGTCTTTTCCCTTTCTTCTTCTTCATTACCTCCAATTATCCTACTCCTTCTCATCGTCCTTCTTCAACCTCAAAAGGCAACTGTTCTCTTTGCAACTATATATGTATATACAGCCGTTATTTCTTTTGTGCAATCATACAGTCTCACTCACATGTCACACCAACGGTACCAGTAAGTCTCTTCTATTATTCCTCATGTCTAAAATGAGCGGTTCAAACAGCTTTCTTAGGCAATACTGATTGATGTCAATAGAATAACCTATTGTTAAATTAAACTTTCGACTACTTCTCGTCTTGCTCCTCACTTTCTAAAAGTAACTTTGTCACTCAGGCTACCTTTATCAAATACTCACCCATCCTCACAGGCAGAAAATTCACTTATGGTTGATAAGCTAGTACTAATTTCTACCTCATTAAGGTTAGTATGTCCAATGATTACTTTCTTTACTTTGCTTTCTCATAGTCTCAGAAAAAAAAGGCCTTTTAAGCCAGCTCTTTCTCACTTCGCTCTCTGACATGATAAAGCACTGCATAAGTTCTTGAATGAACTTCTGTGTGGCTCGTATATGCTCTTTTACGTCTTATTTAATATGAAACGATAGCTGACCGCTATTCTCTAGATACATTACTGGCACCCTATTTTCGGTTCCCATTTCCCCTATAGTTAGTATCCTCTCAATCTCATTTGCACCTTTCCCAACATGGAGTGATTACTAAGCATTATTTTCTAGATCTTTTGGGATTTCCCGTCTTCTTCTGCATGCTAAGAATATTCTTGCCTAATTCAGGTTAGCCCTCCATCAGGAAAAAGACAATTTACGTCCTGCGAACGGTATCTCCGCCCGGAGGCATGACGTGCGTCCGGCTCGCCCCAGGCACCTGGTACATCCCGATGGTTGTTTTCTTACCCAATCGCGCCTACTGCCTTGCAACGCCAGTTTCCTTTCTCCAAACACTCCATAGGCTGTGCTCCAGACCCCCCCCACCTACATTCCTCTCCCCCATGCCCTATTCTTCCCATTACACCCAGAGGCCCATGCTCTGCATGCCCACCCCCCCCATTCTTTGTCCCTGATCGTGCCGTCGGGCGCTGACTAGATTCAGCAACTGGCCTTCCGACACTTCAGGTGCATCCAAGTTCCCGGCATGAAGGAGCCGAACACCGGGGGACTCTGAAATCCGACTCCGGGATCCCCTACTGTGTTCGTATTCTTTATGCATGGGACCTTAATTTTTCGGTCGGACTGCGTCTGCTGATCTTGGGGTAATCCCCACCGTTTGTCATACACTAAGCCATCCTCCGCCACCTATCTCGGACAAAAGGTAATTGACCTCTTGCAAATCCGACGCGCCATGGATGTCTGGTGTGTCCAGATTCGCGTTTTGTTACCCAATTGCGCCCACCACCTTGCAACGCCAATTTCCTTTCTCCAAACACTCCATACGCTGTGCTCGAGACCCCCCCTGCCTACATACTTCTTCCACCTGCCGTCATCTTTCTATCACGCCCGGTGGTACCTTCACGCCCACACCCTAATCTTTGTCCCTGATCCTGCCATCATGCGCTGACTAGATTCACCCCCTGGCCTCCTGATACTTCACATTTATCCAAGTTCCGGCATCAAGAAGTTGAACACAGGGGGGCTCCTGGACACTGAATTCCGACTCCAGCATTCCCCACTGTGTTTGCATTCTTCATGCCAGGGACCTTTATTTTTCTGTCCGACTATGTCCGTGGGCTGATCCCCACCATTTTTATTTTACCAACCCACTCTGCACCGCTTCTCCAGACAGTGTTCACTCTATCCTGATCCAGGCGGGCTTGTCCGTTGAATCTATAGTTCTTTGTTTTTAATATTTTAGGTTTCTATTTCTATCTTCTGACCCAATATGTACATAGAAAGTTTCAATAAATGTCATTAAATGTTCTCACATCAATCCGGTGATTTACTAGCCATTGCCCATCCCCATAAGGAACCACATGTGCCTGCCCAACCGCGACTCCAATATCGATTAACCTCATATCCCGACCATTGGGCCGCTAGCAAAACTCGTATATGGCCACTTGACCCATGAAATCTGCCACCATTCAACGGATCAACTACTTGAACAAATGCCTGCCGACTTGCAACCCCCGTCCACATATTTCTTATCTTAAAAAGCCCTACCATGTGTGCCACGGCCTGTCCGCGAAGTTCACCACACATATCCGGCCTGCCAGCCTGTATCCATATCCAATCATTCCTGGCACCACAGTTTCACAATGACTTCTCTCCAGTACAGCGCGCACAATGAACCTGGAAGATATTAGTTTCTTGAAAGTCTGGAACAGGAATTGCAAGCTGCATGAATAGCTCAGCCAGACAGAATTTCATTTCGCTGGGATTAACTGGGAGCTGCGGGAATAGCTCCGCCAGACAGAATTTCACTTCGCTAGGGTTAACTGGGAGCTGCCGTTCATCAGTCACGGCCTGTCGGATGTAGTTAACCAGTTCCGCAGCCAAGTCGTCATAGGGAATCTCTCATTCCTGGCGAAGCACGAAAACTGTGCCAACATTCAGGGTCCGCCCTTTCAGGACTCGCCATGAAATCCGGTGGGGCAGGCAGGTCTTTATACCTATCACTGGACTAGAAACGCTGAGATTGCCAGTTCCAACTGCATCGCCCGCTATTCGTAATACGTCCATTGTCAATATTCTAATTCCAATACCCTCTTGCAGGCTGTATTGTGCCAAGATCTGTCGTGCCGGTTTATTTTTATCTGACTTGCGGTACACTTCCTTGATCTGCTCTTTATGCCCCAGCTCGCTTATATCTTTAGAATATATTGGAACAGACCCAAAACATCAGATATGCTGTACAAAGTGATATAGGTAATGGATCTTAATAAAATTAAAGTGGTTTTCCCACTGTATCAATTCTGCCAATTGATTGGCCCATTCTATCAGGACTTTGCCCAGTTGCTGATGCCGTTTGGAGGCGGATCCAGTGCCGACCCTAGTTCTGTGCTCATTCGCAATCCGTTACCTCAATTTCCAATCCTGACGTTCAGCCAGTGCGCGTACAGCCTTGGTTGTACGGAACTCGAGAGTAGTGTCCGTTACTGGGCCCCGGCCAATTTCCCCCCCCCGTCCCGGTCAACGGCCTGGGGTGGGGCCATTTTTATTTTGTTACCCGCCCCTCCCCCATCGGGCCCCCTGCCCTGTCCATGGCTCCTAAGGCCCTCACTAAATTATGTTTCCCTGTCCGGGGCCCAATTATTTTGTAATTCCCCACTGCAGCTTCCAGCGTCCAGCTTCCGTCTTCACCTATTCTGGTGCAATTGACCTCAAACCTTTAAACTATTCCCTATTTTGCTGCTTACTCTTATCTACCCTAGTTTCCATTGATTTCAAGATGAGGATTCTTGATGTTCCAGTGCCATGCTCTGTTTATCCAGTATTTATACTGCCAAAGCAGTCGTGCTAGTCTGAGTCTCTATGGCTAAAATGATACGCCCAGAATCATACCCCCAAGGTCATATGCCAAGAATCATACGCCAAAACATACGCTATATGCGATTAGTTAGTTACTCTGCAAAGTCGATCACAGGGCTCCAGTTAAGCTTGGTGTGGATCATCTATTCATATGCATCATCCAAGCCCTATAAAATATTGTGTTGCCAGAGTTACATTCATGGAGCAGAGGAGATAAAATATCCAGCTCCCTTCACGAAGGCCATAGAAAATAACTAGATTGAGAACATTTAAGAGAATGTTATTCTCGTTGAAATGAACAGTTAATTGAATAATAGAACGTAAAGAAAATCCCTATACATGCTTATGCCCCACCACTCACACTAGGCCCAGCTCCCGACGGGCTACCAACAGTCGCAGATTGGGTCCGGATCGTACCAGTCCAACGAGTCACACTACCACTGCCGGCGCGCCGATGGACCCCACTAGTTGTTGTCCAACCACGGGCACCAGGCGGCCGAACCGGAGTCCTCAGGGTATTACCGCTCCCACCAGTTCTAGACAGCTCTCTTCTACGACTATGTGAAGTAGTTCATCTCGGAGCACCCCTAGCAGCACTCCCAGCCGCCTGAGCAGCACCTCCCGTATTGCCTGTACCAACTGTCCTAATTGCCCCTGTACTTGTACTGCCACCATGTCTACTCGCAATCACAGGGCCACTAAACAAGGGACGGCACAAAGCACAGCGAGGGTTTTCACTGGGAGCGCATCGTCGGAATCACTGTTATTTCCCAGAGGCAGCGGAGCGGAAGGGGGAGGGGTAGGTGGTAGTGGTGGTGGTGCGCGTCTGGGAGGGGGGAGCCGTAGTGAGCCGTCATCCTGATCCTCATTGCCTTTATTCTCTTCCTGTGATGCCTGATCAGGCATCCCAGCCATGACGTGCATGACATCGTCAACTAGCCTTATGTCCTGAACCATAATGGTAACGCGACGAGCATGTGCCGCACCCAAAGCACCAGCTCTTAGTAATTAATTAGTAAATTAGATAATTATGTTATTAGAGGAATTCAATTTACCCGTCATAGTGATGACCAAGAACTGCTCCGCCGCAACCTGAAGGCATTCAATGGCAGACCTCTGCCAGCGGAATTGTTGCTCCAGTGTCAAACCTGTGACAATCTCTTGCCAAAGATGATAGAAGGGAGTCTTATGGAAAAGGTATCCCCCATCCCGGCGGTAATTCACAATCTCAGCTATTGTGAGCCTGCCGCTAGGATGCCACGCCGGCTGCTGTACCCCATCAACAACTCTCCCTGCTCTGTTCCGACCAGGATGCCTAGTTGGGGCCTCTCAATTTCCACCACCTTCGCCGCCCAAGATACTCTGATTTGTGCGATACTTGGTAGGCCCTGAGCAGGTGTGTTTTGGTTTTGTTTGATGGAAAAGCGTGTGAAGAGGAGGAAGGAGATTAAACGGAAATATGGAAGGTTGTGTTTGCTTATAAGAGTTTGATAGAGAAAGATAGGAGACACGTGAGCTTGTGACTATGCAAATATAGATTTGTGAGTATGCGGATTTGTGTGTATGTGGATTTGTGCGTATGAGGATTTGTGCGTATGGGTATAGACCTATTACTTCCCTAGTAGCTGAGTTGTTATATTAGGGCTTGCTAAGAGGAAGATGTGTGTTGGGGGAGATGGATGTAGAGAGATATTTTATACTGATTGGAATAACGAGAGTGAGCGATTTCATCAACTTTACCTTTCAAGCTGCCTCGTGATATAGTTCAAGGACCCCTTGTAGATTGATTCATGATGTCTAGTCAATATGTACACAAGACGTAAGGTACAGGGAGAGTGGGTATATATGTACACTTGAATTGTACAATAATCAAAGTCAAGTAAGACTCTAACTCAAAGTCTACTGAAACACACCTTGTACAATTCCTTACATATACCAATTCCTTCAAAATTGGGTACGAAAGGTAGTATATGTTCCCGGATATTATACATTCCCGGTTCGGGTATCAAGTGTACAATCACAACCACCAACTGCACTTATAGTATGCCAAACCTCTTGCGTGAGAACACCAAACAGACTGTTGGCTTCCATGATATGTTTTCAATGACCTGGGGGAAAGTCAGAAAATGACTTCAATCGGAGAGTCATTCATACTCACAAGTTGCTTGCTAGCCCTCATGGTTAGCCCTGTGTTGTGGAGGAGGGCTCGACGGGTTACTTCAGGTTGGCCGTGACAATGTTTTCAAGAGGTTTACTTAGTCTCACTTTTTGCTTTTAAGAGAGGCCAAACTGCTCCTTCTTTCTCTCCACCCTCGCATCTTCTTCCTCTCGACGATCCCTCAATCAACACAACATAGAAGCCGCTCTGCTCTTCCACCCTAATTGCACTTCCTCTTTTTCACACATCAACGAAGCAAACCCGACCGTTAAAAACAAGGAAAGAGGAAGCAACACCTATTTCTCTTGTCCTGCTGCTGTTCCTATAAGCTCCTCTCGCATACCTGTCCCACCCTAGCTGCCTCCCCTCTGTTCTTGGTCAGACTGGATAGAGCCTAGGACAAATGCTGCAGCGCATACAAGCTGTCACACAACAACCAGTAGTAAGTTAGTCCTCATCTTTGCATTTGCCATTCCTTTAATTGCCCCTACATTATCTCCAAATCATATGCCCAAAATCATACGCCCTAAATCCTATGTCCAAAATCATATCCACAAACTAACCACACTGAATAGAATACCCACTTTCCTAAGATATGCCTTCCACTTATAAGTGCAGACCCATCCAGGCGGGAGCTTTGGGCCACTCAGTTAATCCTGAAACGATCCGCAGGAATGAGCATAGGGCGAGCCTCAGGCACTTGGAAACTGCCTTCGAACGTGCCCGGGCAAACTGAGGACATCGCCTAAAACAACGCCCCATTTCGTGAGAAGATATGACAAGTACCATGCCACCAACGACCTGACCAAAACCGTGGTGGATCTGGAGATGATTGCAGAAGAAAACGCGGTCCTAGAGCAGGAGAGTCAGGCAATCTTGGCGGATTGGTGGCGATACTATCCAAACCAGTTCAGTTAGAATGGCTCCCCACAGGCAAACCCACCAATTCCTATCTAAGTTGATACCACACCTAATTCCGCACCTCCATCCCTGAATCTGTCCCCAAATTTGCTGCCTGCGGCTCGAAGGAGGAGCCTCCTCTATTGTGTAACTAACTGATCGAGAAGTTAGTCGACGTGGTCTGCCCAGCTACCTCCTCCTCCTTCCCTTTCAACTGCTCCCTCCAACCCTCTTACTCGTCGGGGGCTTAGCCATTCATTCACAATGCGTGGGGTCGCGGGATCTTCGGTTGGTGCTTGTCTTGGACCAGCTTTGGGGTTGGCGAGGGCTGCCACCTTTGTGAGCGGTAGGATAAGGGAGCCTATCTTGAGGCGTACCAGGCTTAACATAAGAATGTGGAGGCGAAACTCTGGTACTAATTATCCACAACTAATTAATTAATTTTTAACCACTCTCTAGGCAGCTTAGGATGCTCTTACTAATATTCAGACGTGTTTAGTCCAAATAGATCCCGCGATTCATACTGGCGGAGAAGACCATACTTCTGAATACCGGCTTACCACCGATGATATGGATGGGAATTTGGATATGATGGTCAGAGAGGATGAGCTCGACGAAGAGGGTAGACCTTTGATTGACTGGGTTAAGCCAGTTGAGTGGCTTTTGCCCAATGCAGAGGTCTACGAAGAGTGGGAGGAGGACGAAGAGGATGAAGATGTCGATTTCATCGACCTGTACCAGTCTGATGAGGAGAATATTAATTGCTGGGAGGATTCTGATGTAGTCTACGGTGAAGAGAAGACCTACAAGAATGAGAATGATGACGATGGCGACGATGACGACCACGAGTACCTGGAGGAGGGGGTGGAGGAGCAGGGTTGGTCTCGTCACACACTTAGCAGCTCCCGTGGTGGGCATGGCGATATAATAGATGCAGGGGAAACCTCTGGCTCAGGTTTGGGAATGACGAGGTAGGACCCCGATCGTCCTGACTGTGCATCTTCCTCCAGTCGTCATGACTGCGAGGCAGCAGAAAACTATTTCCGTGCTAGCTCTCGAGAGATCGGAGAGAGACTGCTTGGGCGGTCTATGACCCCCAAGGATTTCCTCACAAGCCCAGAAGATCAACCGGACAGCATTCAACACATCGTCACCATGAGAACGAGCTTATTTGCTGGCAACGCTTGGCTTATCATTGCTCTCGAGGCGGCCACCAGGGAAGGCGCTGAGGAACAAGGAATTGACTATCAAGAGATCGATAGAATTGATCGCGAGATGGATAGATAATCTCTCCTCCAGATGTCTCTCCAGCAATTCCCTCACCGTGTGAAAACGGAGCCCGAGGATTCTGAGTTTCTACTCCCCCCAATTTCTCCTCCCCTCATATCCTGGTTTCCTTCCCTACCCCCACGCATAAGTTTTATCTGTCTTGCTCTTCTTATCTTTGTCCCCTTCTTACCTTGGCCCACCTCCCAATGTATCCCGATCATGATTTCTTTGCTTTGGATGCATAGTTGGCCTATATCTTTTTCTCTCATGTCTGACAAGTATCTAGCTACTATCCCTTATTTTGATTTTTGCTTGACATTCAACATTTTCTTCTTCGTTTTATACTCTTAATTTCTAGAGTTGACACTCCTTTACGATATAATTTCTTTTGTTATGGTCCACAGCTCCTAAACGGATTCCACATTTCTTCTTGTACTAAGATTTAGTGAGCTGGATTGCTCTTTGCGGATGAAGAGGATAGTAGTCTAGAAGCTTGAACCAAGCTCTTACAATAATACGCCCAGGGCTAGATTAACATTGCTCATGATGTATATCGCAGTAGTTGCTTTGGCCTAAATCCATTCACCCAAATCCATACCCTCAAAGCCACACGCCCAAAGCATATGCCCAAAGGATACTCCCAAAGCCATACGCCCAAAGCATACGCCCAAAGTCATACTTCCAAACCATTTGCCCAAAACATACGCCTAGAGGCATACGCCCAAAGCGGCATGCCCAAGAAATACATTTACCAGGCTTTCCCTAATCTCGATGATCCATCCCACTTCTCTTTGTCCCTTCAAATTTTCTAAATTTCCTTATACCAAAACCTGTTCGGTTGCCGTAAATCAGCCTCTTAACACCGAGATTATATGTATTTTGTCCGTCCATATAGTAAGGTACAACTTCACACCCACGGTCATGCCCTAAAACAGATTCACCCCAGACTATTCGTCTCAAGACATGTACTGAGTATGTTTAATTGGAATTTAAACCCAAATATCTGAGCAAACAACCAAGAATATTCCTTTGACGAACCTAATCTCGACAGTTTGCAGGGTAGACTTCTATCTCAGAATCAGAATCAGAATCCACAATCTCAGAATGCACTAAACCCATAATAACACTACAACTCGTACTACCACTACGCATCGTTTTCATTTAATACACAGTTGCACGAATATAAATTCCTGCCCCTAGGGCACTATGGATCCCTTCGTATTCTGCATCATCACAGGCCAAGAACCCAGATACCATCTCCTTCCGCTGCAGCTCGACCTTTTCCGACTTGTCCTCATGTTTCTTGACTCCCAACCAATACATTTGACCCAAGACTGCAGTATGCATTCCAGCCTTCGCAAAACCCATCATATCTGCCCGATAGTTGTATAAGCAAAGCCTGAATATAGCAGAGTATTTGACTTACAGAAAAAGTGTATGACTTTATGACCCCAGGAAAGAGAGTAGAGATAAGGATGTGAAAACAAGGTTAGTTCCAGGTCGCTGTTGTTGTCTAGAGAGCTTTGGGGAAAGCCATTGGCATCAAAGAAGCTATGGTTGGCTAGAGCATTCGCTGTTGCACGAAGTCTGGGAAGTTGAACGATATCCAGCTCACTGTTACCCGGTATTGTTCCTCCAATGAAACTAGTATTCCTAATTGTGTCCATGATGTGAATCAATTACGGATATGTAGAGTGGGAGAGTGATAGTGCTACGGTATTAGGGCAAACAGGTTTTGTGGTAGGCTAATACTATAAAACCATTTCATCCAGGGTAGCCACTTATATATTAAGCCAATCTATTCAATGTTTGATAAAATATAATCAAATAGCATATCACTAGTGGAAAGGCCCAAAAGTCGGGATGGAGAAGCTATCGTTAGGAGTCTGAGTCCTGAATTCAGCGCCACGTTATTTTTCCCTTTTTCACACAATGCCTTAGATCACACAGATGAAAGATTTCTAAGCTCGAGACCCGACCCTTAATCTCGTACACTAACTCCAATGCCTTTATGAAAGCCCGGGATTCCTGAGTCTCAAGTTCCAACATTCCAGCAATCCACCCAGCTCTAACTAATTTGACAGCCTTCCCGCCATTTGCCCACTCAAATCCACACAGCTTAAGCTCGTACCGCCGTCCTATCTGTGGCGACCGGCTATTAGTCTAAGGCTGGACTAGATCTCGCAATCAATATGAACAGTGCTTGTAGAGGGCATGCAGCTGAGCCTTGACTCTGACGGAATGCAGAAAAGGCTCACAGAAGAAGAAGCCGGCCTTCATTCTGCCAAAGGAAATAGGGTAAAAGGTGATGGATTCGTCAGGGCCAAATGTTCAGGTCGAAAGTCCCGTGTTGGAACTTCGGCAATGGAGATAGTTGCCATGGCCTTAGCTGTAAATAGAGAAAGACCGAAAAGTAGCTAGTAATAGGAATACGCTTAGTGTGATAGTTTTAGGAGCGTGGTTAGAGGAGAAAATTATATTGGACAATGCACTACTTATATAAAAGGGTTATAATTAGGAACCACCTCCCATCACTCGAAAGGGCATTGAGAGGCCAGGCTACTACGTTGTATTTCAGCACTTAGTTCCTTCCCTTCAAGCAGCTTTCAATCTTTCAAACACCTTCGGGGAAAGTAGTACCTGTAGTGGCAAGTTCAATTAGAAGATTTGGTTGCCGTGTAGGGGCGAAGGCGTTGTATGAGAGCAGTCAATTGGTATTAGTCGACTCAGAAAAAGGTTCAAATTTGGTTATACCTTATTGCAGCTTAACTGGGTATGTTCACCGTATACCAGATTTGGACCGTCATAGGCCCAAAGCACAGCCACTACACCAGCAAATACCAGGATTCACAATTCATGTAGCTCCTACCGAGCTGGGCTGTAGTGAACTGTTATTTAGAAAAAATAATTCATATGCAACTATGCACAATTGTACGCAAAAATATTAATACGTACAACTCATACAGAGACATATCATACGCATAATTCAAAGAAGAGGCATCAATACTCAAAGGTACATATGCAAGTAAGGAAATTGAATCACAGAATACATGCCATCATGAGTGGTAGGCTTAACAACTAGGCCCGCTTCTTATATCCTTTGTTCAAATGCTCACTTCGGTAGTTCTTTTATAAAAAAGTATATGTCCCAGTCTAAAGACCTCTACTACATATATTGTCAAAATTGCCTCAACTCAATGTCCTGACAAGCAGAATCTTCAATGACAGACAGCAAAAGGCACTACTACACCAATGATGTAAGAAGCCGTACATCCTTTCTGCCATTTCACGAAAGCCCTTCACGCGAACTGACTCCATCCTTATCCCTATTCTCTATCAAATCTAGTCTATATGAGAGCGAAGGCCCAGTAACACCAACTCCAAGACCCCTAATTGATGTGGCTCGAGCACCCCTTTCAAGTTCTACAAGACCCTTGCACTCTGATCTGATCTTACTACCCGTTGGAAAACAAGATCATACTCCGGATATGCTCCATCCGGGAGCCGCCCGTTTGCCAGCAGCCGACAAAAATTCATTTAAGATATTTTGAAACTTTTATCTCTATTCCGAAGATTATCATAAGAGTTCGATGTAGTAGTGGCAATTTTTTTTTTTTTTTTTCTTTTTTTTTTATATATCATATATTCGTTGTTTTAAGGTACAAGAAATAGCGTGCATCATCAGATATGGCCAAAACAAAACCCACAAACACAAAACAAAATCAAACAAACAGTACCTCAAAAGCAAAAATAATCCTCCAGTTGTGACGAACCCAGTCGCGTCTGATACAAGTAACAAAAACAACGTATAAATACCAAAAAACAAATCCTGGCAAAAAAAAACCAATCGCGAACCAAAAAAATAACCAAGAATTCACGAAACCAAGAGAGAAAAGGAGCGTTGCAAATCATCAACACCCTGGCACGAGTATCCGTGATACCTTCTAGGAGGTTACCGGGGGGGCAGGAGCTTCGGCCGAAGTCCTCTTCTGGGAGGCGCCAGTGGGGTGACGGAGGGGACTACCGGAGGGGGTGGTACAGAGTAAGGAGGCATGTCTGGGGAAAGCCAGTGGCTGTCGAGAGGATGTATCCGGACAGTCCTTTTAGTAGAAAGGCGGAGTCCCAAAGAGGGGACGGGGAGTCCAGGGTCAAATCCCTTGGGAGGAAAAGGGACCGCGCTTCCGTTCTCGAAGGAGAGGCTAGGATGGCATGTTGAAAGTCCTCGGCTCCCGTCTTGCAGCGGGGGCAGAGAGTATGGTTGTCATGGTTGTACCAGGATGGGTGGCCAGCGAGATAACTTTTCCCGGCCCTCATCTGATGGATCCTTCCTGCAACAAAGCGAGAAAGGCCCTGGAAGGGGTGGGGTGACAGTGAGGGG